>DVZK01000832.1:0-10759 GCA_018236665.1 Calephelis perditalis
AAGATAAATCAAACCGCACTAAGACACACCAACTAAGGTCTTATTGCACTACAGGAATAAAAAAAAAAAATGACTCATTTTACGCCAGAAGTTGGAAAAACATCTTTGCCGTATGAATAATCCATCTTTGTATTATATATTTACAAATATCCTATAATCCATACTAACATTATAAATGTGAAAATCTGCAACACTTACATGGCTACTTCTATACCTATTAACCAGTTTTAATGAAATTTGGAATAGAAGTAGTTGAGGACGAGGGGCAAATATAAACTATTTTTTTCGCATGTTGTTACTCCAAAAGACCGTAAAAAAATTTACCACCTGAGCGGACAGTAGCTGCTGTCTTTAACATACACATTTTTGATTAATTAGCTAATATAATTAATGTTAATGGCTATGTTATTGACTAATACATATAATTAATCATGAACTTGTGAGCATTAAGCAATCAGACAACTATTTTAGAACATATAACATCAAAAGCACAATTGTTGGGGCATTTAAACAGAATCAGTTAAAATTAAAAACTAGCAGCTTTACCACAAAAAATATTTACACGTTTAGCTAAACACTGCATGCTACACGTGGATAACATGGCAGCAGGTGATTGCTTGAGAATCTAATTTTAGTCAGAGTTAAGAAAGAAAAAAAAACGTGTTTAACGAGTGTTTAATTTCTTTTAGCGAAACACGTGTTTAACGAGCGTTTAATTTCTTCTTTCTTGTAAAACGGTAGAAGTTTCATTTTCGTCGTCTTGTCTGTTAATCCAAGGCCTAGTTCTAAGAAAATTGGAATTAAGCTATTCCATATGTACCACAACGGACAACCACTCTACTCCCACACCAAATAGTAGGGCTAAATGACATATTGGAAATGAATAGTGGTATTTAAACAGATTACAACTTCTTTTGGCTAGTTTCACTCCTATCTAACTGCACCAACTTACAACAACAAAATTTGGTCAAGCAGTGGTTATGTGTGAACATTGTTTGCAATTTTCTCACAAGAAAATTTCTACCAAATAGATTAAGATGGTAGCAGAGGTACAGAAAACTGATTTTATCTTCTTTTTAACTACAAGTTATTTATCTGCTTTTTTTAAACAAATGTCCCCATACAAATGTGCCCTGGGGCTTCACCGTAAGATTTTAAAGCAGTATTATTTCAATAACTAGCACTGTTCCAGAACTATGAAGTTCAATCAACTATGAAGCATCACGCCCACAATAGTATTGAAACAATAATACAATATAATATTACAGCACAAACCCTAGTAGGAAGAAGCATTATACATGGTGTGCGCTAAAGCATGTGCGTCTACGTGGGTCTATTACTTACGTAGTCGGTCTAGATCTCTGGGCCACTGTTATACTAGCAAGAAAGAAACACACTATCAGTTAGGAACACTCCAGATGATTAAGCAGAGATTAAAAACATTTTTAACTGTTTATAACTTAAAGAAAAAAAATTAAGAAAACATGGCTACTACTTAAAACAACAGAAAAATAAAATTACCAAAGTCTAAACTAGTTTGCTTGCCAGTTTCTGCAGTAATACTTAAATTCACAGCTTCCAAATTCTCGTTTTATTGGAATGATTAAGGTTTTGATATTGATTTAGGATCACGGCCAAGATAACTGCAATACAGTGTCTACAAAATATTATCAGACCTTAATTTATTTTCATTTACGGCGAAAATTTTAAGCCTTCTAGAACAATGGATAAAAAAAATTACGGATTTATATTTTACATACCAAAAATGAAAAAATGGTTTTAATCTCTGCTTTACTGACAAAATATTGCTATTGTTATAAATGACAGTTAATAGTCTAACACAGGTGATATTCTAATTCTTACTGAATCAATAAAAACTAAAATATAAATCTATTGGATTACACTGTTTAGTAATGATCTACATTCTATATATTCTGATTTTGATAATAATATGATGATTTAGGAAAAAAGAAGTAAGTCAGATAAACCTTACTGCATTTTTCCTTTATTATCTGTTTCAAAAACCATTTTGCTTATGACAAATATAATAATTGTATTTAGATAGATATTGCAGGGACTTAGATTTTTTTTTCGCAGTTACCAATATTTTACCTATCTGTACGCTCATTAGTAATTGTTTAAACTATCGAATCAAATTCTATCTATAAAATGATTTTTGAAACATAAAAAATTATGTAACTAAAATTATTAGATTTGCTAAAAGTTAGATCTGGGAAAAATGTTAATAATGCAATGATATACATGCACAAATTTTATTTATTTGATAAATAAAAGTAATTTTATGAATGTTCAAAATAATTCTGAAATTAGTAATTCTGAATAAAGTAAATTTAATTTATAATATAAATTTTTAAACAGAATTTAAACTATTAATTAGAAATCTATAGCACTTTAAATTTTTTTAATGACTATTTATACTCTTTTATAAACAACTACAACATTTCTGATGTGAATTTTGTTCCTTACCCTAAACATTATGGGACAAAAGTGTGATAACTGATATAATTATTGATATAATATTGTTTAAGGGAACAACAGGCCTCTGATCTATATTTTATAAAAAAAAAATATAATATATTTTTTTTCTATTTAATATTGTAAATAAAATAAACAATTAAGTAAGTAATCAAATGTAATCATGTTAAACATATCTTGCATTATAAATCTTAAAATTAATAGCAAATCTAACAATTTGTTATCTTTATAAAAGTAAATCTTTTACTAGTTGCATGGTAGACACTAACACTGTTACTTATTGGATAATAGAATACCACTTAGAATTTTAAATAACAGATAACTAATACACTAAATAAACTATTTGTTTTAAATTCTTTACTTACATAAACTATTTGTCTTAAATATTGTTTCCTTTTTTTGTAAAAACATGTACGGGAAAGGTGTTACAATAAAATCATCCCACAAAATGTTGGCCATGTTAATATAGTTAGATGAACCACATAACTATATAATAAATACCTGCTCAGCCTCCGATTTGACACAGATTTAGGCTCCTCAGTAGAAGTCGTCATAGAAGTATCCATAGGATTATCCTCAGAATCCAGCAGCTGTATTTGAGACTGACGTACAAACACTCCATAATTTTCCTCACACTGTAAATGAGAAGTTTACAAGGTGTAATGCTGGCTCCACATGTGGCTATTTGTGAAGGTATTGGAAATTGCTATAACTGTCAAAATATTCGACATATATTTTGACAGTTATAATAGGCAAAGCAACTGTTCACTCATGGAGGTAAAATACTACATAATTCTTTCTTTCTTTTATACCAATAAAAATTTGCTTTAGCGAATCAAAGACTATGTTTTTAACAAATGAACTATAAACTTGTTTGGACCCTGCTGCTTACCCTTGTATGCCATACATAAAAAGGTGTGTGCACAGTATCAATATAGTGTATGACTTATTTTCTTCTTTGATATGCCTTGAAAATCAGGTAGACTTTATGTAAGCTGTTTTTGTTATTTTCTGTATTCACCAAATAGCCAAGTAAGACAATAATTATGGCTAGATGTGAAGTTTATTTGTCAAATAAAACAAATATGCAAATACAAATAGCCATGAGTAAAGTCACTACAGAATAATAAACAATAATATATATTTAAAATTTCCTTTAAAAAAAATCCACAAATGTAATACTTTAAAAAAATTGTTAACAGCTTTCTTCAATATATTCTACATATCATATTGAAGTATAGCATCACAGTCATATTATTATAAATGTTTTTTAATGATTTACCTTTCTAGTATACCCGAGGTTAACTCTTAAGTTTGCAATGATATGTGATAGATTTGCATTTATTTCCTGAGACAAATTAATATTACTGGACAAATTATGCAATTTGATGAGACTGTAAACTGAAAATTATGTATTTGTGTTATGGCTATACTTACATATAATAAAACAGATATACAACACATAAACCAAAATAAATGAAATAACATCCTGACCTACAATTACACAGATATTTTTCAGTCATATTCTAATTCCTAATTAGTTCATCGCACGAATTTGCTGGTGTCGGAAGCGAATACGAGCATCGTTTATGGTCGTTGGTTTTAGGCTAAAGGAAATTTAAACAGTAAGTACATTAATACTTACCCTAAAATAGGCATGACCACGAACAGTACCATTATTCTTCCCTTTAGGCTCGTCAAGTACAATCCCAATCCATTTTCCAGTGGCAAAAGTTGGATATCCAATATACGCAACCGACCCTTTTACATCTTTGCCTAGCACAATAACACGTTGATCTATTCTCAACGCCTTGTCTGACATCTTCGCTAACTTACGAGATGATCCTAGTAAATAACAAACACTGCATTTAAACACAAATCGAAAAACTAAAAAAGAATGTATGATCCCAATGATCTCACTGTACTCCACCTTTTTAAAAAAATATCATCTAATCCACACAATCTTAAATTCTATTGAATTGAAAATAGTTAGGTAGATTCTAATGCAGATGATTAAATAGCTAAATAATCCGTAAAATGAGTGATTTATACACAAAATCAATAGAATTCAAAATACAATTTTTGCTAAAAACAGTATGAATTTGTATTCGGAAATGTCACTGTCAAGTGTCAATGTCAAAATATGTCAGTTTGAGTCATCAATTACGTTCCATTATTTCACAAATATATATTTTGATTTATAAACAAATTTTAACGTTATTCCTTAAAATGATTATTTCTAAGGTTATTTTAGATATATAGCTAAACTTAGGTTTATAATAACTTTATTACGTTCAAATACTAGGAAGTCAAGTCAATACGAACAAAAATCTTTGTTGTTATTTCACTACTCACCTTCCTACCTACTTTCTCATTTTTTTGTGCGGTAAGGCTTCTCCTGGGGTACCCATTCCTTCGACGACGGTCAACAGTACTAAACATATTTAAATTTGAAAACAAGTTCGTGACATGGATCGTAAAAAGAAGTGTGCCCTTTTGTTATTGCTTATGAGATACAGGAAAAAGAAACAAAGAAGATCTTGGGGTCATCAATTTATTACTGTTATGAATCCGATGATTTTTGCGACGATAGATCGCTTTTCTGTGGTATTGTACCTACCACAGACTTATAAAAGCACAACTAGTATAACAAACTCAATAAAAATAAAACTGTTTAAAGTGACGCCTCGGAAAACGGTACCGGCTGCTATTTGTGTAATGGCAACATATCATCCGTGTCACGGTTAAAGTCTCCTACCTATTTCGGTTTAGAGGTTATGGTAGACACCAGACAGTAATAACAGGCTCGATCTCCTAATTTGTAAAATATATATCATTACCAGCAAGACCATTGGTGCTATAGCGCTGTGCCCAGCCATCGTATTACCTGTTCCTGCCGCCATAGACCATAGTGACTGTCATGTTTCAACCTGGAGGGTAGGGTAGCCGGTAAACTTGCACAATAAGTGTAACACACCGGCCACAGGACAGCGACACACTAATTGTAGCTTATATGGTGTGTATAGGCCACGTCTATATTATAATCTGTGACGTCTATCACTTAACTCTTTCTATCAGGAGAGCCGTGAGCTTGTTCGCTAACCCCTCACATAAAAAAAAGTACGGTATGAGACATACTGCGAAACATGCGCATTATTTAGCGGCCAACGGTAGATACCAAGTAGATAATATATTGATTACTGAAGTTCTGACTCCTAAGCATACTGACCAAAGCTTGGAGCACTTGTGTTGAAAGTCAGACTATGTGGTAGGAGTTGCTCAACCTCGTGTCTTAGAAGCGGTAACCAGATCAAGAACCGGCAATGTAACAAACGACGCCGTAACGTAGAGATATGACAACCCCATCGCATGCGTCGTACAAATTATGTAGTTTGCTGGAATTTTCCAGTACTCTAATGCAGCTGTTCAGACTGCATAATTCTGAAAAGATTTACTCAGATTTGTCCGTCAAGATAAAATTATTGCCCTATAAAAGAAAAGTTAGTGCAATTACTTATTCTGTGATTATGGTTTAGAATGAAACAGATATATGGAGCACAGGAGTACTACACTAAGGTAAGCAAAGCAAAGCGACTTGCGACTGCCCTCCTACTAGGCTGCTCGTAAAAGGTGAGCGTAGGTTTAACGGCACTAGCACCGTGACATTTGACTAGGTAGTAGAGTTGTGCAACGATTCATTCGTATTAGTGCCTATTCCTGGCGCCATAAAGTCAGCGCTTGTCGTTGACGTGATTCTGTTCAGAGGATAAAGTAGCCGGTAAACTTACTTTTGTTTGAGGCTTAGCATCCCGGCTTCAGGTTGGCAATACACCATTACCACGTTTGGTGTCTCTAAACGGCGTATATTTCAGCTATCTGCTAGTTTGCCTTCCAATATCATAAAAAAATATAAGTTTGGCACTGCAACATACTACGCTTGTGGTGTAAGTCTGAGAAGAGATTAGGTAGCTACCTAATTTTCTTGAACTTTAAAAATGTATTATTACATTAGCTGATTCGGTAAACTTATCACCACTTTAACTTGACCTACCGACAGGAGCAACACTTACTTGGACCAATTGTGTTTGTAAACATCAAATATACGTAAAAACAAACATTGAAATATACGTAAAAGAGTCCACTAATTCGGTCCAGCTATTTAAGTGTTAGGTAGGTGACAAACACAAGGTAGCTTTTCTAGACGTCAGATAGGCATTTGATACAGCTTCTTTACCTATCTTGAACGAACATCAGAAAAAAACAGGAACTTTGCAATTTTCAACAATTAATCCCTCTCAAATTGAAAGCAGAGAGTTAAATTACACCAATGCGATATTGATGACATTGGAGTTTCATGGGGTGTTCCTTAGGGAAGTTATCTCGGACCTACCCTTTTTCTTATTTATATAAATGATTTCTGTAATTTAAGTATCAAAAACGCAAACATATTCTTGTATTCTGATGACACTGCAATCGTTTTCACTGGGTCAACCTGGCTCGAAGTTTAATCATGGGCGGAAATGGGCCTAATACTGGTTAGCGAGATAGTAACTCTCTTAACCTCAATGCATCGAACATCTTCTCCATTAAAAAAAGTTTTCTTTTTTTTCCACAAAAAAATATAAATCTGCTAGCCGGTAACTGGTCACCCTACCCTTCGGAATGGAACATGATACTGTCATTATGGCCGATGGCGCCTGGCGGCAGGAGAAAGCATTAAGCAAAGCGGTGCATCCCTACCCGGGCAAGTTGCTGTACAGCACTCTACCATCAGTGGTCTTGTTGGTAACGACCTGTTTCGTCTTTGCTCACCTCTTACGAACTGCCAGGCAAAACGCCAGATGACCTATTCTACACAGAGGACACATATCAACGTGGGGAAAGTTGCAATCTAGTCTAGACTTTAGTAATAGAATATATTCTTGTTGTGATTTCAATTAGTATTACATGTTTAAGTTATTAAGTTAGTGTTACATGATTGCCAAGTAGATCAAATAAAATATTTAGGCGTTGAAATAAATCAAAGGCTTTCTTGGTAAGTACCTAAGTACAACCAAATAGACAAATGACAAATATTTTTCAGATACGCTTCTAAAAAATGCTAAATAACATAGTATGTAGGGGAAGGTGGGGTAAAACGGGGTAGTGAGGCAAGACGGGGACCCAATGGATTTCAAAGATTCAAACTTGCTACTGTGTGGCTACTAGTACCATCTAGTATATTAGTTGGGTATCTTTTTAGTCCCAAAAGATTTATAGCGTTTGGAGGACGTTTTGTACTTTTGTGAGTAATTATTTACTTTTTTACTTGTTGTATCTAATTTTTGAGGCACACAACAGCCCTGACTATTCAGAACGTGCTACATGTAGGTCATACACGTATTTTTTTCTTAATACATGTCTATTATAGTATTAAATACACTACAATTTGGTTTCGTTGAGCGCGTTTTATAACCTAAAATTTTTATTATTTTCGAAAAGTCCCTTTGGGGCATGATAGGGTATGAGGCAAGATGCAGTACCCCATCTTGCCCGCTAGTTATATTTTACATTGTTCAGTTTTTTATTGATAATTTTGTTCAAGATCATGGATAGTGACTATAAAAGAAAGAAAAAGAGAGGATTTGGGGGGGGGAGAAATTATGAGACAGGCAATCAGAGATGTGTTACATGGGAAAAAAGGTTATAAATTAGCCAGTGAAACTTACGGTGTCCCTCAAACTACTCTTGAACGAAAAGTTAATAAAGCCAGAAAACACGACAATCGTGTACAGGATCTCGAGGTATGTTTGGGCCTGATTGAAACTGTTTCTACTAAAGATGAGGAACAGGAACTTGTAATTTAGTTAAACGAAATGGAAGGGCGTTTGTTTGGATTAACAACTACTGATCTCCGAAAATTGGTATACGAAATAGCAGTTCGAAATAATAATACAGAGCAGAGGCATGCTAGAAAGGATTGGCTGTGTGGATTTTAATAAAGTTGCAAAGAGCAATTTTTTTGAACTGCTAGGAAAATCGTTAGATAAGCATCCCTTCACCCCAGACAGGATATACAACTGTGATGAGACCGGTGTATCAGTTGTTTCCAAAATACGATCCAAGGTGGTTGCTGCGACTGGAAAAAACAACAGAGGCCTTAACCTCCGCTGAGAGACGGACGACTATAAATAACTATTGAAATTTTCATCATTGTATGAAGTGTGAACTGATGAATGGAGCTCTACCAGGTTCTTGGGCAGAATGCTCAGATTCGGGGTGGATAACAGCCGAAATTTTCATAAATTTTGGAAAGATAGCCATAATTACCGCGTCTCCGTATAAATTAGAGTTAGAAGAAATATAGAAGAGCAAAATAATATACAAGATAATAAAAAGAAAAAGAAAACAACTCATGATAAAAACAAAAAAGGTAACAACCAAAAACACAGAGAAAAGGGCTAAAAAGAAAATCGAAGATTCAGATATCGATACCGAAGACACGGAGTGTTTGTATTGTCAGGGTTTATATACGGGATCACGTGAAGGATGGATAAGTTGAAGATAACGATGACTTAGGTGTCCATATCTGCCCAGTTTGTGAAAGTGATGATGACTAATTACCTATACCCCATCTTTCCCAGGGGGGTACCCCATCTTTCCCTATGGGTGGGGTATGACGGGGATTAGGTACTTTTTTCTTGTTTTTGTTATTTCTACAAGAAGAATGATTTATTTTTGTTTTGTTTGATTATGATTTAAAAGAAGAAAGACTGATTATTTTGTTATTAAAGTTTTTATTTTTTTAAATCAAAATGACAGCTTTTATTCCACATATTTCCTTAAGGTCCCCGTTTTACCCCACCTCCCCGTCTGGCAGGACTTGGAACTAGTGAGCGTTCCAGGAACATCAGGTATTATTGGTTGATAAGGAATTGGTTTTGCCGTTTCTTCTCCTGATTTGAAAAATGAAAGAAAGTTTTCCAAATTTTTACCCTGTCTGCCGCAAGTAATAAAAACCTATTTTGCCTGGTTGTCGCATCACGCCTGAACGGATAAATCAATTTTGTTAACTATTTTATTTTGTTGTATAAGTTATCGTCAGGAGAATATTCTTATAGAGAAAGAAACACGAATTTGTAGAAAAAATATAATAAAACAATACTATTTTTTTCCATATAAACTGTAAGTAGCTGTTATAGTCGAGCGATACGAAGTTCGCCGGATCCACTAGTTTTCATAAAGTTATGTCATAACTACTGATTCATACACACTTAAAATATTTGCACACCACAATATCTTACGACTGTGTAACAACTTTTCAACACACAAAATTATCCTCGTTTGACTTATTTCAATTTTTTTTTCTAATCATGAACCCTTTGCCAGGCGTTATTACAACCTAAGGTGTATTTTTACCTTTTTTAATTAACATCAGGAAATCTCTCAGCTTTTTTGTCCCCAGTTTCACAAAAAAGGACAATAGAGCTTAGTTCTCTGTTACTAAAGCCTGAAACATTATTTCCCAAGGGCGATTAACACATATACGTCTGAATTAGTAATTATAATGTAAAATGTGGAACTTTTTGCAAAAATAATAATGCAAGGAAATAATAAAACTCATAATAGGTATAGTAATATTCAGCAAATTGTTATGTTATTTTGAATATTAAGAAAATAAAATAACATTTTAGCAATGACGTTGGGTTGACGACAAAAGATAAAAAAGTAATGGATTTTACTATTCTTTTATTCATTTGTAAGCATTTTAAGTATGGTGATTTTTACCAAAAGGCAAAAATGTGTAAGCTACTTGTAGTAAAATGGTCAGTATGTCATTGATATTTGTACACATTTAATAATTTTTATTTTTATTAATAGTGAAACTGCAAAACCCCTTTTCCAAATATTTAATTACTACGTCGCGATTTGATAATTCTGCTTACATAATTCTGTAAAGGTTACCTAATGGTTCCTAGATTCTCCCATGTAAATTTAAAAAAAAATCCGTAAATATATCATTAAAATAAATAAGAATGTATTAATTATATTATATAATATTTTGAGTATATAATTAAATGAATTGAGCTCGTTTTCAATTAGGTACCTACTGTATACCTAACACTCGTTTTGGAAGTGTCTATTTAAGCCCCGACGGAAAATGATAGGTGCTATATGTTTGATGTGTCTGTGTGTCTGTCCGTGGCATCATAACTTTTGAACGGATGGATCGATTTCGATTCATATTTTTTTTGTTTGAAACCTGGCAAGATCGAGATAGTCC
>DVZK01000833.1:0-10758 GCA_018236665.1 Calephelis perditalis
CCGGGACTCGAACCCGGGACATCATGCAGTCAAGTCCAACACCTGAACCGCTAGACCACACAGGCGATTTATCCCTATTTTGCTGCTATAATCCTCTCTAAACGAGGTACATTATATATAACGAACTAATGGATACAATACGGCAGCGGCCAAAATCTTATCAGTAATCATTATTACACAAGAATTCGTATCTCTTTCTGTTTGTTTGCCTTTCTATCCACTTATCTCACAAAGTTGGAGGCACTACGCACTTATCCTATTTTCTCAAATGCGAATAAGTAATGATTTGTTTTCCGCAATATCCAGGTCAAGGCGGGAATAAACCCGCTGATTCGGAGCGAGCTGCCAGAGACCGCGCTACTTTGTCAACAAATTCGTATTATTGACGTGGCTTTTTTTTTGTGTGAAGAAGGTCATTCCAGCCTAGACAAACAAGTTTAATTGATCGCTGACTTTAATATATTACCACTTATATTTTTGTAGAGTAGACCATTTAGATCATAAATCCAAACAAAATTATTTAATTTGCAATTTTCTGCTAAAAAACTGTACATACTTACATACTGTGTCATGGAGTGACAAAACAGGCAAAATAGTGCGCTATGAATGAATTGGACTTACTAGAAATCAAAAGTAAATAAGAAACGCCTTCTTCTTTTGATCATACCTTTTATTAGATAGATACCCCGATCGATCTAATTTGAATTTCATATAAATATTCAAATCCCAAGAGAAATAAGTAATCAGTAAGTAGAAGATATTCCATAATTTTACAAACTCAAATTCAATGACCGCACGCGTTGTATGGATATCAGTTGAAGGCGCCAATCGACGACCGAATTTTTAGGGTAATTTTTTTATTTTATGATTGTTTACGTTTTTAGATATGTGTTCAAGAAAACGTGGTGTAGGTACCTAACTACATTTTAGTCTTTAGGAACCATCCCGGATTGTTGAGCACCAACTTCTAAAAATTAGACCTTTTTTATTATATGTTGAGATGTCTGTTCAGAACTACAAAACTTATGACTGAAAAAAAATACTAGACAATCTTTTAAATGTATATAGTTTTAATAATGTTTCTGCACATTGCCTGTAACAAGTTATGAAAGATAGTTGGAACATTTATGCTGAGAGTTTTTGTCTGTAATTTCTGAACTACCAAGTTATGACTTAGAACAGTTTCCAGGATAATCTGTAATGTATATCCATCCTGTAAAATTTCTCACCCGGGAACCCGTCAAATTTACGTAGTATAAAGTAGCCTATAAATTTTCTCTCAACATAAAGTAGGTATACACCATAAAAATTTTGTTTCTATTGGTTTAGCAGAATTGGTGGTAATCACGACCAGGAAACAAACAGCTAGACAAATAGACAGACAAAAACTCGGATTAAAACTGAACATCATAATTTTTTTAGAGACTGTCGCCCTTACGTAACAAAGGTAAGCTTATATAATAAAAGGCGTGGTCATAATTGGCATAAGGATGCAGAGGTCCTCGAAGTATTTTAAAATGACCTCATAAAAGCAAAAATAATATCAATTATTTTGATGATGAAATGAAGATGAAAGATTGAAAAAAAACAGATACCTACATAATGCTAATGTAAATGGGTGTAGGTAGTAGGTACCCAAGTACCTAGGTTGACAATATACAATCAAATCACTTGAGTGACATCCGAGGATATAGTTATGTGTCTTCGTAACCAGAATTGTATGTAAAGGGCAATTAATATGGACGAATTTAGGCAGGCATTCAGAAATGGTAATGCTTAGTATTCTAATGATTTTTTTTGCCCACACTTCAAAGGTCTTGACATGAATATACGTATGTATGTATGTATGTATGTATGTATGTATGTATGTATGTATGTATGTATGTATGTATGTATGTATGATGATGATAACGAGAAGTAACGAGGATAAAACTGCCTTAACACTTATTAACAAGCCATATTTCAACAGTTTATTAGAAATGTTGGAGACCGACGAAGTTGTGAAGTTGCTAGTTATCATACCTACAATTGAAAAAATGACTATTTTTTTAAGTAAGTACTACAACAAAATACACAACTCTAAGTAAAATACTGTATCCCCAGAATTGCGAGATTCGCAGAGTCTAAAGTAAATTGTTTGTACCTTTTTATTTGTTTTGTCTTCATTCAGGTTTCGTTCGCGTTTCGAGATCGTTTGCTTAGTCGGCAAGGACGAAAATATTCGAAATACTTGTAATGTTCACACTTCATTGAATTATATGTGTAGATATTGTCGATGGAAAGATTTTTGGTGTTCAATGAATTGTGAAACGCTTCTGTGACGTTTGATGAGGGTCTCAAAGATCTTATGTACATTTTCTGTGGCTTGTCCCTCATCTCTGTTCAATGATGAAATGCCTAGTTCATTTTTTTAGTAAGCTGATTTAAAGTTTGTGATATTTAAAGGTCTGGTGTTATGATATACTAGCTAATAATGATATAACACAACAAAAAAAAGACAACTGAAAAAAGTTTCAATGTGACAGCACAATCCCCATTGACAAAATGGTCCGTCATTTATTGAATACATTTGTTACTAAAAAATGTGATAAATGAAGAATCGCTCGACCGATTTTATGCAAACTTCACATAAACCATCTCCTAAATAGTCCGAACTAAGCCTAAACAATTGGTTTGGATAGGTGAGCCCGTTCTTGAGCTATAAAATCAAAACGAAAAGTTGCATTAACTTTTATATATATAGATTTAACACTTTATTAAATACATGCAAGTAGAGTTTGATGCACAGAAATATTCTTATGAGTTTATGTTGCGTCTTTATTGTAAGCAATAAGTTTATTTTAAAGATAAATTTAAAAAAAAGATACCTGCCTGGATTTAAAATTTCAGAATTGAGCAGTATCGTTAAGATGATAGCTTATGGTAATATAAAAGATGATTTTAATATAAATATTCATTACCTATCCAAACTGGGAGTAATTAAGTTAAATAAGTGTAATCTATACTTACAATTACACTGTAGAAGCGGGAAGAGTACATTTAAAACGTTTAAAAAATAGTTGCAGGCAATGAAAATGGGCAATAAAATACGTCATAATAAAAGTATTTTGAGAATTTGTATGGGTCTCTCTATCTGTCTCCTTTTCACTCAAAATGAGCTAAACCAATCGTCACAAAGTTTAGCATGTAGGTATTTTATTTTCTATAATTTTCATTTATTACTAATACTGAAAAACTTTGGCCGGGATTGGATATGAACCCGCTTGGCGATATGCTTGCATTATATGATAAGTCCTATTGTGGGATTTAGCGTCTTTGGATAATCTTGGGTGCCCTAGTAGTACCTCTGCTTGCCTCTTCGGGAATATGTGCGTAAAGATACTAAGAATAAGAACACGTTTTGATTGATGAAAGTATGATTTAGATGGACATAACATTCCTAATTCTATTCGAATAAGTTCGTTGCTCTGTGCCAGACAATAGGTTGCACTGTTCCTATGGCCGTGCTCCCAGTGTAATGCACTAGCAATTTATAACGTCGAGATTGCTATCTGAATCAGTCCGTGGAGCCAGGGCGTCCTGTAATCTTACCATAGTTTTTGGCAGAGAGTGCATTATATTGTTAGGTAAACTTCAACTGTTTTGCGTTGAAATAGAGTTCAATTTCCAATGAAATTCAGTCGTGTATATAACTCAACATGGCGATACCAATAAGGCAGGGTTGTTAAGCATTCGCTTGGTCTGCATACGAAAGCGAAGCTCAATTTATGTGATCACCTCGCGATACTCCTAATTTAGTGTCCATTTTATATCTGTTTTGTATATTCTGAGTTTCCAGGATGTAATAGCAAACGGGTGTAATGTTTCAGGTTGCTATCCAAGATAAAGAAAAAGTTTTATGCTGATATTTCTTTGGATTTTTAATAAAAAAAATCTATTTAAATATTATGAGTTACAGAGTTATTCTTGTCAACCGACTCTAAAAGAACATCTTTTAGAGTAAAGATTTCGATCAATTTTTTGTATGTTTGTTATCCGATCACAATTCGAACAAATTTTGAGCATTCTTTTTTGAAAGTGATTTCGAGATGGATCAATATTTATTTTGAAAATAACAACATTTTTAGAGTTAATTTATGGCATAACTATAATAAATATACTGGTGATTTTTTTTGTGGGATCTTCTTGAAACCATTAACTATCTTTTGAAAAAAGAACGATCAAATCGCGATGTGGTAGTTAGATACAAATAGTTTATGTTTTTTTACAATTAGTCACACATTTTTACATTACTTTTGAATTACTTTACACTTAATTAAAGTTCTTATCTGCGAATATAGAAAAGGTAAAAGTTTTGAATAGATGTTAATGCTTAAAAAAAAATATTGATTTTGGATTACAATACTAATTAATATTTTCGGGCTGTCTGAAAGGTTTGGCTATTTTAAAAAAGCTAAAATTTCTAGTAGTTACTAACTACAATCTTGTTGTGTAATTTTGTTTTAAATAAGTATATTTCTACAACGTTTCTCAAGGCTTTCAGAATACTTCTAAGAACTTGACGTCCATTAAACAAAATACTAACTACATTTCTCCCAAGGCCTGTTTGCGCTAATATTTAAGTGTGGAGAGAAAATGTAGGACAGAACCGTTTGACCTGTTTACCTGGGATCTAATTAGGTCTGATATTTATGAGGGACGGCAATTAGGACGAGGCGTCTGTGTTGGTACACTCAGCGGTAAAACAAACGACATTTTTCCTACATTTTTAAATGATTTTAACAACAAAACTTTTCTATTCGTAAATATTTTTTAAGCGCTTTAAATGACAGAGACTGACAGCTGTCAAAGGTTAGAGGACGGCAGTGTTTTTGTCAGAATCAAGTCAGAATATACTATGATGTTTTAGAGGGAATGCTATAAAATCCCTTTTTCTAGTAGTCCATTAAAAGCGGCACGGTAAATTGTGCAGACAATTAAAAAAACAAAAATAAAAATATTTTAGGTAAATAATGTTATCACATGACTGGTTATTTTAACTTTCGTACTAGATAGATAATTTAACTGAGTGACGGTAGATTGAGATTACTCTTTCACGGTAAGATTGGTATGAAATTACAACTTATTAAGTTTTGAGTTGTAAGACAAGATAGGGATAGAGACCTATAACATCTACGGTGTCTGTTGAGTACGAGCGAAGTGTATGGAAGGGATAAAGCAGCGCATACTGCGGCAGAAATGTGTAGCAAAAGGGGTTAGCGAAATTTGATAATCAAACGTTGTTTTGAAAATGGGTACTTATTCTTGATGTGTTATAATCTTAAAAGACACCAGACTATATAAATTATGATGTCGACAGTCAGTGAAAATTTTATGTTTTTCCTAAAGCAACCTGAAAAATAGATCAAAGAATGAAACGGGTAGCTGGTGTTAAAAGTAAGTGATGTTAAATACAAACTACAATGTTAACTAAAAAAATGTTATAAAATAATTATTAATAACGTTTTTATTGTTTATGATTTATTGCCATGGTATCCAAAACCTGACGACAAATATGTAACATTTCAATGAAGGCAAAAAATCTAGTAATCCCAATAAATATGAAAGTTGTTACACAGACAATAAATCGTTCAAGACCAATTTTAAGTTTTATTCTGCCTAGACAGTATGGCTGTCTGCTGAAACAACAAACCGAGATTTTGTTGATATATCATCAACAACACAATGACTATGAACTGCTACTTATTCAGTATTATTTTTGAGTTACACAAATGACAGTTATTATTAATTTCGAATTTTCACTAACAAAATTAACTATGGTCTGTTAATTTAGTCGCTTTTGTGGTCTAGCGGTCCGGCGTTGTATTTGACTTCTTGAGGTCCCAGTTCCGATCCCCGGGTCAGGTAACAAAAAAAATTGAAAATGTTTATTTTCAATTTTTAAATAAAATTAACATTGCCCGGGATTGGATATGTGCCCACATAAAAATAGTAGAGATTACTGTTTGTAATTTTTTCATGGTTCGGTTTGTAAGGCGATTCTAATTTCACAAAAATTATCTTCACGCCCATATCCTAATCCTTATAAACTTTATTTTTGTTACAAAATGAAAATACACATTTTGTACTTTTTTTGTTGCCCGACTCGGCGATTGAACCCGGGACCTCAAGTAGTCAAGTGAGACGTCGGACCGCTAGACCACAAAATATTCTAAATCTAAAGAAGCTTCGAAGACATTGTAATAAGAAAAACTATTTGTAACAGCATGTGTTTTACGAAAATACCAACAATGAAGTTCTACCAAGTGCCAACGATGATAGTGATAAATGATAAACAATAAATATCCCTGGACAAGTCACACAAATTGGATCTAACCCCAAAGTAAACAAATTATTTGCTTGTTTTATGGGCGTTAGTCAACGATTCTAATATAATTATAGAAATACTTAAATAGATACCTGAATAAATTTAATAAACACCCAGGACCCGGAAATGTAGACATCTAAATGTTCGTCACACAAATGTCTGCCCTCGTCTGTAATCGAACCCGAGCCTCGCGGATGATCGGTTTAGTTGTAGGATCGGATCGGATGATGAGTAGAGTACCAACGAGGTGGTCAAGAGTTGTGTAGTGTTAATAAAATTAAAACCTCCTCGGTAGCAGCCCTAAGCGCCAGTAATAAGAAGCGGTGATGGCCCCAATCCGCTGCTGTGTACAGAGGCCACGCTAAACCTACATGCGTACCTTACCAAACAAACACTGCCTACAGCTATCAAAACATTCCTTATGGCTTTATAAATACGGAATCTCCTGAACGTAAGAGTTTATAGCTGTTAAGGAGTAAGTGCCTACTTTAAGGGTTTCGCAGGCAAATTAGGAAAATTTATGAAGTATTGCGCTCAGATTGTCGCCCCTGTGGACTAGCGGTCCGGCATTGGACTTGACTTCTTGAGGTCCCGGGTTCAAGCCCCAGATGAGGCAACAAAAAAATAGAAAACGTGTATTTTCAATTTATAATAAAAAATAAGTTTGCCTGGGGTTGGATATGTGCCCGGTTGGCTATAGGATTGCAACCTTACCACATTGTGGGACTTAGCATCTTCGACTAGTCGTACCCTGGTTGTGCCTCTGCCTACCTCTTCGGGGATTAGGGCGTGAAGATACTTTACTTTTATTACGAATCACTCAAAAACTACTAGTCGAATCATTTTAAAATTAATATGGTACCACCTAGGAATGATGTCCTACATTGCCAAAAACAATCATGCAAAATAATGGTTTGCTATTGGCTGAGTAATCGAGTAACAAACATACAAACATAATAAAGGCAGAATAAAGAGCGAAATTAGGATCCTCCTCTTTTTAGATTACGTACTTTCTTATCTTTACGTCAAGTACCTAATGAGATAAGCAGAGAGCTTTTAGATATATATTAAAAACATTATCAGTACTCATACCTTGAGTCTACGGTCGACGGCGCTATACCCACTAGCATCTTCGAAAAATCTATATTATATAAAAATCAATTGCTGTTCGTTACTCGCTAAAACTCGAGAACGGCTGAACCAATTTGGCTGTTTTTGGTTTTAAATTATTTGTTCAAGTCCAGGGAAGGTTTAAAAGATAAGAAAAAGGGAAAAATTGCGAGGAAACTGGGAAAATCAACATTTTAATTTTTCCCATACAAACTGAACGGGTGTAACGAAGTTCGCCGGTACAGCTAGTTTAAAACATTATCGCCAAATTATAGTACATATTTACTTCTATAAAAAATAATTTAAAACAGTCTGCATAAATGCTTCTCTTGTCACCCTATGTACCTAGCACGAATGCGACTAGTAGGAACCAGTTTCCTACTAGTTTGTTTACGTTATAACCATGCATCTTGTATTTTGCGTTGGATAAACATTACAAATTGTTTTTTTTATATTTTATTACTTGGTATATCGAAAGTGTTATCGATTTACTCAAAATTTGGCTGATAAAATCATTCTGTATATAATATATTTGGCTGATACTTTAAAAATAACTCTGATTATAAAATACTACTTACTTCCTTATTTTACTTACTCTAATTATAATTACAAGCAAAACCAAACATAGTTGCGTACTAAGGCTTCGTATGGACTAGTTTAGAGTATTCAGCATTGGTCATTAAAACCGGATATTCAGGGATATCATTATAAACGTTAACATAACCGAATTTCCAAATTGCCAAATACGGGAAATATTTACCCAGAAACAAATACCATCTTAAATAAATATTAAGCAACACACGTCCTATTTTTGTAGAATAAAATCTGGTTATTATATTGAAACCGGCTAATTTAAATTTGGCGCCTAGTGGAAGTTGTTTATAGGCAGGAGAATTTTCCACAGAAACAAAATCTTTAAGATATAGTAGACGTGGCTCATATTCTGGTAACCCTTCAATAGCGCATTTTTCTAAAAGATCTGATGACGGGACTCCTGAAAAAAAAGAGTGTGAACTTACTTTTGATGGATAAAATCAATAACAAATTTGAAAGTAGATGTAACCAAGAAGCTTTGGGCAATATTTGTAGAGTAATTTATTTAGGCACCCATTCATTTATTGAAATGAAACTTCTTTATCGATGCATGAAAGTAATTTGCCATTACATTTCTCTATTACGTGCATTGACCTCCGGATACGCTCCATAAAAAAGCGCTGTATGTTATCGCCGAATTCCATATTGCATTTTTTGTGATATTTGTTTCACTGTCCGGTTTATTTTAGGGGGAACTTCTTTTCTGCTCCACGATCCACGAAAAATAATTCCATAAAGAAGTTTAATATACACATTTTTTTATTTATTCACATTAATATACATTACCCTTAAATGATGCCTTTTGAAGACTATTCACATAGAATTGCAATTGCCTGAATGATGGAAACCAGTTACAATGGATTATGTACCTATGTTTGTGTGTCTGCAAGGAAAATGACATTTGGCACTCTTTATTCTCTGGCTATCCCTTAGAACATGGCGTGAAGATCTGCATATGTGTATTTTGTCAAATCTAGTGAAATGTGACTTGCTATTCAACTCACACCTATCTTTAGTTTATGCTTTCTAGTACGGGCCACTCTAAACTCCCACTTAGACACTTCATAAGATATTTAAAGGGAATACTTCTGATTTTATTTTATTTCAATTGTATTTGGATATGATCTCATTTTTTTTTATTTCCTTTAAAATGACATAGTGAGTGAATAGTGAATAAATAAAGCAGTGAGTACCAATCTTGTATGTAAAATATCTATATATGTTAATAATAAGGGAATTTTCATACCCATATTAGAAGAAATCCCAGTAA
Organism: Calephelis perditalis; assembly: GCA_018236665.1. NCBI lineage: Eukaryota > Metazoa > Arthropoda > Insecta > Lepidoptera > Riodinidae > Calephelis > Calephelis perditalis. Next base: position 9,342 of record DVZK01000833.1, read on the forward strand.
ACTTCATTAATTTCTTCCTCAAATAAATTCTTTCAGATTCCTTATAAACATAGCCAGGAACGTCCATTAAATTTTTAGTCATAAATAATACGGACTCGGCTTCTACAGGTGGGTATAACGCAGCAGCGCCCTCTGTCAAAACTCGTACCATATGTTCGAAATATTCGGGTGGGTTGTCCAAACATGGGGTGAAAACTCGGTCTCGTAATAATACACAGATTTCGTAGGATTCTTCGAACGAGAACGCACACAAATTATATCTGAAACATGATCAAACGATATTAAAAACAAATAAGTTTTACCCTTATAAGTTTCTATCACCGGGTCATTTTAGAAGGAGATATAAATTATCTTTATTCTCTTCTTATATATAATTTTGCAGCAGTAACACTGCAAAACACTTCATTAAGTGAGTAGGATAAATGCACAAACATTTAAAAGCAGCTTTAAAATGACGGAGAATCATAATTAACAGACTTAAAAATATAAAGAAGTTGCATTTTGAGCATTTAGAATAAAATATGTAATTGTAAGGCATTCCTCTCTGCCGGCCATATACTGCTGCCTGGCCATATAACACTTTTTGGTATATAAATTATATATAAAACTAATGTTATTTAATTGTTATACAGGACACTCATGATACATATTTTTATTTTATTTGTCGAAATTTCAGTCTAGTTGCAAAGACGGATGTCACGACAACAAACTAGTTAGAGATACTATGTATAGTAAGCCGTTCCTCTCTGCTGGCCATGTACTGCGGATGGCCATATAAAACTTTTTATAAGAAACGATCAAAAACACTTAATCCACCAGAACAAATCACACGCCTTTATTGTTCGCGTTCTCAGTTCGAATAAACATTTTAAATTCTAATTTTCTCAAAGAAGGTTTCAGAAGCTAACCAACCTTTCATGCAAGCCCACAAGATGTCCAAATATAGCCCACAAATGATTATATCCTTCCCAATCACCTGCTTCCTCTTGGTGAATGCCGAAGTAATTTGGTTTAAGGTACACGTAAAGTAAACCAGAAGCAGCTGTCAGGGCTATGTCTCTTTGAGATATTATGCCATGTCCTTTAAGCATAGATCCTTTCATGGCCTGGTGATGATTTTTGCGCACTAATTGAAAAGATTCCCATGTTCTGATATAAGAAACATGTAAATTAGAAACATTTTTCAATTACAGTAAATAAAAAAAAAAACGCCTAAACATCACAATGATTAACAAATTTTATAATGAGAGAATTTTTTCGTGTTGATTCGGGTCCTATGTGTAGAATAGACCTATCTTGCCTGGGTATGGATCAACCGCCTCACCTATTCCTGCCACCGTAAATAGAATGTTATTCCGGTCCGGAAGGTAGGGTATATCTACCCTACCTTCCGGACCGGAACACGTCATGACGTTAT
>DVZK01000834.1:0-10757 GCA_018236665.1 Calephelis perditalis
AGGTCGAAGTATAGTAAATAGCGCCATCAGCCCACATCAACCGTTACACGTCGCGTCGACAAACTCCAACCAATACTCGCATACTGCTTATCACGTTAACTGCCATGTAGGTCACCGGTGACCTACGCCTGACCTAGATTAAGGTGCCACGTAGGTCACCGGTGACCTCAAGGCAGACCTATTTAAAAAAAAAATATTTTGGCCGTAGGACACTTCTAGCGTGCATTTATCAATGGGAATTGACCGGAGCGGCGCTCTAATATAATGGGTACAGCTTGGTTTTTGACTCTCTATAAAATTGTAAGTTTTCGCTGAACATAGAAGAATATTCATGACTTTTTTCTTCATTGATTGGTAGAATACGCGTAGAGTAGTATACGCCTAAATGACTAGAGGTAGAAACACCATGTTTTGAGGGTAGATACCATTTATAGTGTAGGCGAATAATAAAATATTTTTTTGAGAAAAAAATATATTAATGGTTTTCAGATAAGTATAGGTATTTAGTATGGGATGTCATATTTGAAAATTTTAAGTCCACTCGAACGAGGCAAATTAGAAAGTGTAAGGAATTATAAAAAAACATTTTATTGTGATCAAGAATATAATAAGGAAAGCTTAACACAAAAATCTACGAAAAAATTAACACAAAACCAATAATTAAAACTGAATACTCTAAGATACATAGGTACCAAAGGGCAAAATTGGCGTCTTTTTTTTTCAGTGCCAATCATGAAACCTTTACATTATTATTAACAATAAATAAAACATGTATTTATTATTGTGACTTAAAAATCCAAATAATCTATAGATTAGTAAAGCTTTCATGAGTGGCCTTTAAAAAAAAGACTGCCTTAACGACTAATATTGTAACACTCTTTTATATTGTACGATGAACTTTATTAAAACAAGGAAGGCAAAAAAACGGTTCACTTGGGCACATTTTACAATATGTTGCTACTTTTTTTGATTTATTTTTGGCCTCTCTTGAACCGTACGTCTTAGCAGCGTCTTTGTAACATTCCACACAATAACGCCTTGTCTTCCTTACTGGCCCCTCTTTTTTCGACAACGTGTGCTTCTTTCTTTTTGGTCTTTCCATAGTTGTTTCTTCGTTGTAAACGCTCCCTGGATTGGCAAGATAGTCGACAAGCTGACGTCTAAATTCGACAATGCTAAGTTTGTTTTTAGTATTTTCCGTGTACATAACCCATGCATTTACCATCGCGGTGTTCAGAATGAGTTCAAATGCCAGTTTCCTATACCACTTCACGGTTTTGCGGAGTGGCGAAGAATATGCCGTCATTTGGTCGCTCATGTCAACCGCTCCTTTAGCTTTATTATAAGCTAAAATCATCCTCGGTTTTCTGATGACCTTACCTTTTTTACGGATTGTTGATGATCCAGATAAATGTTTGGTGGAAAGCATCAAAACGTCTCGTTTGTCCTTCCACTTCAACACACATATTCCACGCTCGTTTTCCATGGCAATTGATTCGCCTTTGCTCAGTTTGGCCTCTACAACATTCTTTGGCAAACCTTTTCTATTCTTTCTGAGGGTGCCTACAAGGTGAGTATCTTTGCTGATTAGTTCATTAGCCAGGTCAAGACTAGTATACCAGTTATCTGTTGCTACTGTGTGACCTAAGTTAACTATGTTGTCACACAGAGACATTACAACTTTTAACGGAGTTGTGTTCTCCAATTCATGATTTTTCCCCGCGTACAGTTGGAGCTTACACGTGAACCCTGGTATAGTGCATAACTTGAATAACTTCAAGCCATACTTGTGCCTTTTACTCTTATTGTACTGGCGGAATATGACGCGGCCTCTAAACGGCACCTGACTTTCGTCAATGCAGACGTCTTCCTTAGGACCATAGCTGTTTTTAAAATTTTCATTTAAAATGTCTATCAGTGGCCGTATTTTGTTAATTCTGTCTTTTTTATCAGCCGTCTCATTATCGGAAAAGTGCAAATACCTCAATAGTAGCTCGAACCTATTGCGGCTCATGACAGTGGCAGGAAAAGCTTGACCGAAGATCTTGTCTGTACTCCAATATAGGGCTATTTTAGGCAGCCTCACGAGGCCCATGTAAAGGACTAATCCAAACAATTTCTTGACCTCGTCACATGTAGTTGGTTTCCAGTCGTTTGTACGTGATTGAGGCTTTCGAGGCCTTGGAAGTCCTTGAAGTGCAAGTGCGTCACATTGTTGTGCAAACAAATTGGTTTGATCAGCTATTAAATTAAATACTTCATCTGGGACCATCAATTTAAAATAATCTCCTGGTGGCGCATTTTGCAGTTTTTTGGCATACGGTTGCTTTAAACCTGAAAATTAAAATCACTGTATGATTGTCATCTACAGGCTAAATCTTATGTGGTTTAGAGTAAATAAAGTGGGATAAAATGAATTAAATCAAAATGTACACGTTTTTATTGTACCGCAGGCGTTCGCTAGTCTATACACCATAAAATTCTCTTCTTAAATTAAGGCTATAAATTAAACGGGTACGCGAAGTAGTTCCCTCAGGGCGCGGGTGAAACCACGGGAAACAGCTAGTGAAAAATATTACTTACCAGTTGTTTCTGTGAAAGCTACCACTGAGGGCTGATGCCCTCGTGGCCTAGACCATTTTTGTGACGTGCTTGTTGAAGTTATGTTGGCTAAAGCATTGGCAACTGCTTCATCGACTGAGTTCGTTTCGCTCTCAGAGTCGCTTGCTATAACATGAAGTCGCCTACGTCTGCGCTTGAGCGGTGGCCTGATAACCTCATCTTCACTATTTTCTGTGTTGTCTTTTTCATGTAAGTCATTCAACGGATTTGTCATCGAAGATAAATTAATGGTCTCTCCAAAGATACATGCTTCCAATAAATCGATATCCCGTAAATCTTCTTGCGAAATATTTACGTCATCGAAGTCAACACTAAAGTTCGATATAGCCATAATTGATTATTTTCACTGTCCAAATACAATAAACTGACGAAACGCACGAAAAAAATACTCCGGCACGAAAAAAAAGTAACGCGTTCTACCCAACCAAGCGTTGGCTACCGACTGAGGGGAGCGGGTGACCGGAGGTGTGACCGCGCCGGCGCCTCGGTAACGGTTTTTAATTTTTTGACATTACAGCGCCACGTAGGTCACCGGTGTCCTCAAATGGTTTTTATTTTTTTTCTACGGAACCCTTCTAATTACAGAACTCAAACTTCTTGCGTCTCAAATCTTTGCGTGTCTAGCCAGGGCGCATCTTTGGGCACCAAAATTAAAAAATGTAATTTTTCATTTTTCCCTTCTGGCAGCTAACGTGTTAAATCTGATGGCCGTTACCGAGAATACTGTTTAGGTAGAAAATACCCAAGTGACCAAGAGGAAACAAAAGCTCAAGTTTGTTATTTTTTTCAGTTTATAGAAGTTGCTTGGGGTTGGAAATATAGATGGGTCTGCGAACCAGTGGATTTTTCCAATTCTGAACATAGTTTAGAAGTCCTCAGAATCGTTAATCATTATTTCATTATGAAGATAGTAGATCTTTTTGATACGGTACGTTTATATATACGAGTAGTAATAATATTATATTTTTTTTAATTGAAGCACATACATGATAGCACACACTCTTACTTTAATATACAATTACATTTGCTGTTACAGATTTATAGACACTATTCTTTAAATGTGTTTTACATTATCTATTAGAAACAACATTGCCCGTGGTTAGATAGGTGCTCGATTGCAGATAGGCCTGCCATCTATCACATTTCAGAGCTAAAAGTCAGTGCTAAACAAAAGTGTCAGTGGTAAACAGGTAGGTATTTTACCAATGATTTTAGCTTTATCACATTTACTTACTAGTAAGTGTAAAACTAAGCCTAGGTTTTCTTGCTTCTTTTAATGAGGCTAAAATATTTACATTGACAAGTGCATAGGAAAACCTTGACTGTCCTTAGACACACAAACGTATTGTGATCTATCGAAAAGGATAGGATCGCAGGGCAATGCAATCCAAAGAATTTTATTTACAGCTCACTTCAGAATTTTGGTGAGGTCTTAAAAAAGCTGAGCAAAATAACAAAGTAACGCTTGCATAGATTTTCGGTCATACAGAGATAAAGCGAAATGAGGTTGCAGACGAGCTAGCCAAAAAAAAAGATCAGAATCATTCTCTATACGACCAGAGTCAATATGCGGAAATGTTAAAAGCACCTAGAAGCCTTCTCAAAAAATGAACCAATACTGGGTAATGTTGGTTTTATGAGAAAATTGAAATTATGTATTTTATTTGTCTAAACCGGTTTTCGAACCCGGGATCTCAAGAAGTCAAGTCCGACGACGGGCCGCTAAATCACAGAGGCGATTTTGTAATGTATGTCATTTTTAACTTTCGTCGAAAAGAAAAGGATATCAAAAGTTTTTCGCGTCTGAGCGTGCGTGTTTGTAAGTGTGTATGTATACCTGTTGCATCATGACAACAATGAATTGTTCGATTTCAATGCGGGTTTTTGTTTGAAATCGGATATTATAGAGGTGGTCACTGGTATCAATAGATACAGTAGGTTTTTCGGGGATTACTGAAGTGTTTGATTTTATGTTTAAATTAATTGTTGTACTAATTTAATTTAGTGCTATGGAGCAACTTGCCTGGATAGGAATGGGTGGGTCTGCCACCGTAATGACTGTCTGGTTCGGTTTGGAGGGTAGGTTCGCCAGTAGAATTGCACAATAGCCCTAACACCCCGACTACTGGACAGAGCCGCACCAGTAACATCGATGGTGTCTATAGACCACAGTTAACTCTTACACCGTGCGCTTATTCGCTGAACTTTTCATAGAAAAATAAGAAAATTGACTTTTCAGTTACACGTACAGTACTACTATTTAAATTATGCGCTTCGGCTGTATTCGTCAAGCTTCGAAAATCCAAATGCATTTTAAAGATGTCTATATAGAGTTTTTATTACATAATTAATCATTTCGCTAAAATTTAGATTAGGTGAGCCAATTTAAAAATAAAAGTATAAAGTGTAAAAAGAGTACAAAGTACTAATTTAAATAGTATATTAATAGTATAAATATTTAAATAGTTCTGTAATTGTTACTTAGTACTGAAATTTTAACCGATTATTTTCAGTTTCACTGCATGGGTAAAATTTAATGTATCTAACTATAAACTTAACATTTTTCAGATATTTTTCGTGCTTCGTAAAAAATCGAATCAAGTGTCATTTTTACACGTTTACCATCACGGTGGCATGCTAATTGCGGCATGGGTAGCTCTCACATATTTACCAGGTTATATCATTTGTACCTCGTTTGTAATTTTGTAATCCCTTGCACAGTGTGCAGAGAGTAAAAAGTACCAAATTACGATGCTTGCATACCTGCCTAGCTTCCTTTATCAACATCAAAAATGTTGTGAATGAGTTGTCGAAACGGGATACGTACAAAGGATAATACATACATACTTAAATATCTCATTTCATATAAAATGCCATGGCAGGCAAAGGTTATCATTGTATTCATTATTACTCTTTGAAGGCATGCCGATTTCGAAGATTTGATATTGCTTTCTAATAAAAATAAAAAAGTAGGTGGCAAGCCTATCGCCAACCGGGCACATATCCAATCCCGGGCAACATTTTTTTATTAGAACATTGGAAAAACCAAATTTTCTTTTTAGGGCTCCGCTATCTTCATCCTAATTTGCATATTCACAATGTTTTGTCACATTTTCATCTCCCAATCCTATACAAATAAACGAACAAATCTAATCTTGCTGATTGCCCTATCTCTGGGCATTTTCCATTTTTCTACAAAAACTATCTTTTAAACCCACTTCCCTTTCTAATCTCGTTGTTGCGAATACGATCGACATACCATACTCCAATGATTTAATTTTCTAATATTCTCAAGTCTTGCTTCCATTAAAGTAAAGCTTTTCAACTTAAGTACAGATTAATATAAACCGTTTCTAGCCAAAACCTTTCTCAAAACTCGAAATCTCACTCACAAAAAGCTTATTCAACGCTCTTGTCACACAAAGCTCTGCACACACACTCCTTTCTACATTCGTGGTAAACCTTTTATTCCTGCTAAAAGCACTACGAAGATATGCAATTGCGTTATCTTATTCCAGCATTATGTCATCTTCCAAAACTCTTACATCGGTTCTGATTTCGTCTCTTTCAAATACTATCATTTTTATTTTATTCGAATTCAAATTTAAACCCCTCTCATTGCAATCGTTTTTCATAACTGTGACCAGTTTTTTCATCTGGGATGGAGTAGAGTTAAAAAATACAGTACCATCTGCGTGTTACGGACAATACATTACTTCGTCACCCATATGCGGTGATCTTATACTTTGAAAACATTTGTCCAGAGACGAGATTAACAAAGGTGCAGATAACACCAAACGAAAGCGATATGTTTCCGTGCACATACTGCATTACAACTTAAGTCCATAGACTGTACTCCATGCAGCAGGAATCGCTCTATCTCATAGTATAGCAAAACATTCCAAAGTTTCTGACGTAAAAATTTATTCTTGAGATCCACAGCACCGCAGAAAACCCACTTTGATGTGAAGCTAAAATCCCTGATCCGAACAGTCTCTTCTAGTCTGAAACCACTAAGGGCCTCTCATTTCATTCCATCAAACATTAAGTACTGCACAGTCTTTCCAACTATTTTTCAATACACTGGATACTAAGATGATATTAAAACTGATAGCCCTGTAGTTGGTACAGCAAACTGGTTAAAGTTAAAGTAATGCCATCAAAAACATCCTGTAAAAAAATCAAGTCTCGTAGCTATAAAAGGTCATGATAATCGCAAGCTTCTAGTCTTCGGATACTCTGCCGGTCCTCCAACATTTATCACAAAGGACTCAAAAAATAACAAGAACGTGAGAATTGCCTTACTTGGTCATCTGATAATAACCATGTCTGCTCCCGTGGCCTTACGATATTCCATACATCTAATCACTCACTCTACCTAATCCATCGTAATATTGTCAGACCCCGCTACTTCTTAGTCATTTGCATACTCAAACCCAGCGGAAGCAACCTTGTATTTCTACATATCTCCATAAAATTTAATCCACCGTTTTGCCACGACATTAATATAATTATTCTTTGATTTTTTTTTGCTTACAGCGAAATTTTTTTTCATTCATTCTCTCTTCACATTCTCATTGAAGAATTTGGTGTTACCAAACTCTAACCTAAAATAAACTCTCTAAAAGAAATAGTCTTGAAATTATTTTCTAGCTCTCTATAATGTCGTCTAAACAAAATGACAAAAGCATGCAGGGCCTAAAAATTGATACCAAGAAGCTTTCATAAAGAATTCTATCTATAGGCTTCTTTTGTTTTCCTATAATCTGTATTAAAAAAAAATATTTCCACACCTATGTCCCAAAGAGGTAGGCTAAACCGGGGCACCCATGACTACCTGAAGACACTAAGTCCCAGTGTCAAGTCTATCGCCAACCTAGCAAATATCAAATCATGGGCAACGTTATTTTTATTAAAGAATTGAAAACATATTAAAATTTTACATCCAGACGGTTGTAATCCCGTCACAATCACGCCTTCCACAAGGCTTACCTTGGTGAAAGCTTTGTTTGAAACAATTCAAAATATGGATTAAATCTACGTTCCACACAGATTCAAAACAATAAATTATTGTTTACTTACTTGCTATTATTTCAACCGTCTAAAACAGCATTTATGTCTATCACCACATAAAAATAACTTTTTAATATTTTTTCAGGTGGCCATCCCACATCGATAGCTGTTGTCAATAGCTTCGTTCACGCAATCATGTATTCTTACTACTATTTGTCAATAGCAATACCTGAAGTGAAGTACTCTTTAAAAGTAAAAAAGTGTATCACCATACTTCAATTAGTAAGTATTTGAATAAATCAAAACTATTTTTTTACCAAACTTGGGATATATTAAAAAATACACATAAATTACACATATACATTTTCACACTAAGTTACTTGCGGGCTAGGCAGGGGGTATCGAGTAAAAAACAAGTAATTGAACATAAGTATTTTAATGGTAAACTGTCTGTTTTGTTATGATAATAATGTACTTTTTGACTGAGACAACATCTAAGCTGCACGCACTAGTCACACACAGTTATAAAGTTTTACAGAAATACGCTTATTTACTTAGCCTGAACAGACGTAAGAGTTGGTTGATACCTTAGTACTGGAACAAGTGAATGAAGGAGTACCGTGGATAAATAAACGATAGTATGTGCAGAAAATTGTGTGATTAGAGCGTTGATAACTCTACTTCAAAAAGGTTTTGAGTCAGTGCGCTAAACTGGATTTGCATAATTGTTTAGTTGACTAAAGTAACTTGATGATCTAACTCTCGCTGTGTATGTCGAAAGAATCAAAAGTAAAATAAATACGGTCGCAAAATGTTTGGTTTGCACCAGCGGGTAAGAGAGATAGCAAGATTGAAACGAAACGTAAATATAAGAAAGAGCATCCTCCATTGGTTCAAGCATGTGAAAAGTTTGGCAGAAGACTGACAAAACTAAATAAATGATAATTAAATTTAAGGGAATTGCTAAATAAGTATCATGATATGTTGTCGGATAAGTTGGATAAGTTATTTTAATCAAACTACGGTAAATTTAACATTGAAAGATGGTGCTTAACCAAAATATTTTAAAGCGCGTCCTTTGCCATTCCCAATAAAAGATAAGGTAGAAGCAGAGATAGTAGGATTGGTCAGATGTCCGTTGCTAACATGCAGGTTTGTTTCATGCTCGGCGAGAATTATATTGACATTCTATGATCAAATTTCTAACGTATAATTCGAGAATGATATCAATATTCTCCAAAATCGGCGTATCTGTATAAGAAAAGTAATGAATATAGTAGTCCCTGCCTACAATGTAGGATATTTAACATGAAAATATTTAAGTAGGTATAAGTTATTCCATTCCATTAAAATCTTTGATGTCTGCAGACATGTATGCAGATATTAGCAACAAGAAATTCCCTTATATGTATACTTTTCTGCATTATATTTATATAAAGTATTATTACATGTCCCATTTCATAATTTGATAAATTAACTAAGAAAAGCAAAAAGGATCATACTAGAATTTCGAAGCACTGCACTAACAATAAAAAACTAAACGATGATAAATAATCTATCGGAGTTTACAAATTTCCAATCCCACAAGTGAAATTGGAATTACTTTTTATTCCATAGGCTTAATTGTAGTGCCAAAGAGTGTCAGTTTTTAAAATGATGCTACTGATTAAGTTCAGAAATTTACGTATCGACATCTATTGCATTTATGGTCTGATGTATAGTCCTCCAAGTTAAAATAAGGGGCTGTTTAAAGTTATTATTTACATATTTTATAAAGACACTATCAAATACTAACCCCATAAACTCATGATAAGTACTCAGTAGAACATCAACAGCAGAAAAAACTAAACTCGTAATCTCTTATTCCTTTTAGTTTAGCATTTTCTTTGCTTATTGTTTCTGTAATGACGCTTATGGCTTCAACAAGTCTTAAATTCCTGTTTCATTTTGCTAACGCATCATTTTATTTTTGGGTGTCTGTTATATTCGTTCGTTTCCTACTCTAAGATATCCATATATTTGTTAATCATATTTTGTTTTTATACTTGTAATAATTTAATTACTGTTAAACTCCAAAAATCGACTTCACATTTCAATATTACTTTGTACTAGTAACACTTTTCTTTGATCCCTCATCATCAGATTCAGATTTGATAGAAGTCCCATTAGACCCTCGAAAGAAAGAACCCTTTTTAAAATGAAAAAAAAAATACATTTTTAGGAACTTTTTTTACAAATCAGGGAGAAATCGAATAACCTGCATAAAAAATGGAATAGTTTTTTCAAAGTCAGTTAAAAATTCTGATATGTGCGCAAAAAGCTAATGGATCTATTTGATTTCTTTTTTAGCTACATGCTATCTAAATGCGTTGTATATTGTACTTCTTTCTCCTTTTGGTAGGAGATTACTGTGGCTTATAAATACCATAAATATTATCGTTTGTCACTATTTTGTGGCGGGGATATTCGGCCTATTTTGCAAGTTTACCAGCTACTCTACCCTCGGGATGCGAGCACGAAATAGTTTGGTTAATTTTATAAATCTGACAACAAACAACAATTTTATAAATGGTTACATTTAGTTTAATTATGTAATAAAAATTTGACCCCTCGTTCGTCGAGTGGCTAGCGTACACGCCTAAGTACACCGCGAGGCTCGGGTTCGATTCCCGACGGGGGCAGACATTTGTGTGATGAACATTTGGATGTCTTTATTTCTGGGTCGGGTGGTTATTAAATTTATTCTGGTATCTATTTAAGTACTTCCATGTGTTAGAATTTTTGACTAGCATCCATAACACAAACATATAATTTGCTTACTTTGGGGTTAGATTCAATTTGTGTGACTTGTCCATGGATATATTCTATTTTGTTATCTTTATTACTTCCATCTAGAAGAGAATCGTCTTAATGACATTACAAATATAAAAGTTTGTGAAGACTTTTGTATGCTTGTCTTTCAATGACGTTTTGTAGGGTTGTTTCGCCTATTTGCGGCCACTTAGTGGAGTTTCCAGGTTTGAGATAAAATATAAAAATGTTCTAGATCTAGTTTTGAATTAACTAATATTGTAACCCAGCCGTAGTATAGTCTATTTTAGGATTAAGCTAAGTTTTAGCCA
>DVZK01000835.1:0-10756 GCA_018236665.1 Calephelis perditalis
CGGGCAACAAAAAAAGTTAGCAAATGTAAATTTCAATTTTCTTATTAAATTAACATTGCCCGGACTGATATGTGTCCGGTTGGCGATAGACTAGCCACCTATCACATAGTGGGTGTCTTTGGCTAGTCGTTGGTGCCTTGGTTTTGCCTCTGCCTACTCCTTCGGGGATATGGGCGTTGAGATACTTACTTCTTAGCTAACTGACTAAACAGACCGGTCTGTTTTCATTATTTTGTTACCGTTCCTTGTTATTTGCTAAAAACCCATTTTTTCTTTAATTTTTAAATAAAAAAAACTAAATTCATGAAACAAAGCTATCTCTCATTAGTGTGGGTGTATCCATTATACATTATCAACGTATTTAAATGTTAAATTACTAATTTCGTTTCATCGCATACGTTCAATATACGTCCACCTATTAAACTTCAACTCCAAAGCCGTTCACACAATTTCCACTCTAAAAACAAAACATGTAGAGGCTATAATTAAACGCTATAAATTGCCCACCGTGCTAGGTATACATAGTATGTTGCCAAAGTCAAGGGATGGGAATGCATTTCGGGTTAATGACCGCCGAAACGCAGTACGCGGCAAGGTCACGCACACTAGCACACCGCCATACATAGATGCGTGTCGGTATTAGAAATAGTGATGTCTGTGAACCGACAACTTTGAATCGACTTTAAAATAATTATTGTAATGAAAATCAGTCATTGTGAAATAACGTATGAGACATCGATCTGTCGTTGAATAACATTAATATGTTTATTTTGTTAACTTAGAAAATGTAGATTTTTATGGCAGGTACGGAGTAGGTACAAACAAAAAACGATTTCACAATTTTCAAATATGTAAACCTACATCTGTATTTTGAATACGTGTTATAAGTATAGTATAAGTATAGTATAGTATATATTTTAAAACTTTTTAAGTGGGTTTTTTGGTGTTCCTAAGGTCACGAGCGTCACGTTCAGTCGTCCCATATTGATAGGCAGAAGTGCAAGTACATTTGAAATTATTACAGAATGGGATTATTTAATATAACAAGCAGACTCATAACGTAATAAAAAACCAACTTATTAGAGATGTTGGGAACAAAAATTATTTTTTATTTTGCTAATTGACAAAAGAAGTTTCAAGCGTAAGTTATTACGTTTCAGAGGTCACACAAAAGGTAAAGATGTTTGCAAGTACTTTGCCTTAGTTAAGATACCCGCATTTTCCGGCTTTCAATTTCTCAATAAAAATAATAGTATTATTATACGTCATCCTTAATTTTTCTAAAAAAAAGTTTCGCACTTAACGATTTTCAGTTTTTATTACCAAATTTTCTTCATGACTATGCTTTTTCATAATGTAGGTAATTACTGACATGTTGTGTAATTTTACAACTAAATATGTAAATTAAAATACAATAAAATTTAAAAATAATTTGGATTTTAAAATTAAATTTAAAATCGTTTCAATATGAAAGCATTATGGTTGAGGTTTTTGCAGTAATGTTTAGGTGCGGTTTGGATTAAAATAGTATTAATGATTAAAATTTAATTTGAATGCTAACTCTCTCTATGAACCGATGGTATTGGTTAAATTTTGAGCTTAAGGTGGATATAACCAGTTTTCTTGCTAATTAAAATGTGAATAACCTAAAGTATTTAGCTTATTAAATAATATAAAGTAGTCACACGAAGACTGAATAATAATACTGACTAAACTTTAAATAAATTTGGTCGAACATTGAACTGTTTTACCAATGCTTTGGTAGCTACAGAATTTATATTTTTCAACTAGTATTCAACATACAACCAATCGAGCTTTGAATTAGTGGCCAACGTTTCTGGCATGCTAATGATATTAAATTTAACACAAAGAAACGTTTCCTGACAGTACACACTGTTACACATAACAATTTCATGTTTATAACGATACACGAAAAGATAAGGCTTTATGACGCGACACGGCGATTGTTGTTGGAATTTTTATTTAAGATACAAGTAAGGTGTTAAACATTTGAGAGTGCACACACACACTCTTGTGTCGTAACTTTCTTAATTATTCATTATTATTTATACAGAATTTTTTACTGGATTGTTTTATCCATATCTGATATTAATGTCTATAAATATCTATTTGAATACACAAAGAAGCAAGAAGAATTAAAATAATCTAAATTGCTGAAATAAATACCCTTAACTCATTTTCTAAATAAATATTTTTTATAGCATGTGTATTCAAAAAAAAACAATATAGGTTATGCAGTATTTCTAGCCTTTATCAGACTATCTTGTGAAACATCTATTATATTTTTTCCAGATTCAATTAAATCGTATTTATCAATGGCATAGGAAAATTATTACATGCACAAGTACTGGATTCCAAAATCAGGATATGTGAAACTGTTTACTACACGAATTTAAAATAAAACAAGAGAATAAACAAGTAAAAGCAACATTATGACTTGTAGGCATATTAAAACGAAACAAGTAATTTTGTTTACTGAACGTTTTTTAGAGGTTCAATTATTAGAGGCCAGGTGATCATTAATGTCAAATGGATACTACAACACCTTTTATTACTCCGTATATTATAACAAAACTCGGACAGTAATATTATATGAGTATTTTTATAATACCTGCACCAGCCTTTGTTACAAGGCCAACCGGATTGATTGTTGGTTGTTTCACGTCAAATTTTTAGTAAAATACACACTGCATGAAGGTGAATGCATAAAAACAAGAATATTTTATGTTGTCTGTCTAATTGTCTTCCTGATTCCTTTGTCCATGATAGACATTTTTGTTAAAGCGATATTAAATGCTTAAAATAAATATGCTATAAAAGTGATGAATACTATGATGCCACCAAAAATACTGAAAATTATCTGATACAGATATGTACTGAATTAATGAAATTGTTTGTTAAAATATCGTTTTCTGAGCCAAGCCCTTGCCCATTTGTGTTTGAAAGCTTATACTTTTTGAAGGACTTTCTTCTTAATAACAATTAAGAGCTCAGACATAATATTTCTCATGTGTTAACCTTTAGCTTTGTATATTTTATTTAAATCATCCCTTGAGCACATTTCGTTAGGATCAATATGCTATTTTCGTTCATGTAGTTTGAAAGTAAATAATTTCGTTAATAAGTAAGTAATATTTTCGTTCATGTAGTTTGAAAGTAAATAGTAATAAATTTCATTTATTTGTTTCCGTTAAATTTACAAACAGTAATAAATTGATGCCTACCTCCTGTTTCATTTACTGACTATAAATATATCTACGTATCGAAAAAACAGTACGCTAACATTCCATCATAAATATATTTAGTAACTTAATAAATCTAGAAAAGTGAAAGTTATCGATATAATATCGATGAAATCGTCGATACCAACCCTCACTACATACGTCTGCACTATACATGACTAAATTCAGTTTCACTACCGGTTGTTTGCTTTGAAAGCCACTTTTGGTTTATTTTCGTAATGTTAGGCCGCATATGGGGTGTTTTCACACTGACCAGATTTATTTTAGCATCGACACGTCATAATGTTCAAAGCCTATAGACGTCTATGTGTTACTATTATATATATTACTGATTGAATACTGAATTTGAAAGTTATGTTCAAACAAAAAATATTACAACTTTTTTTTTATTGAGCACAAAACGTCAATTTCAACAAAGTTTTTATTTTAGTTCATTTCTCTCACGTGAAAAGTTTATTAGATCATCATTATTTAGGGCGTATTACTGGCGAACTTCGGACATATTTTGCTCTTTTTACGTACTTATTTTGCGAGCCTTGTCCTATATTAATCATAATGTCAGTTACCAGTCTGTATCTCAAATTAGCCAGAAAAGGTACAATCTTTTATTAGTTGCCATTTTCCAAGTTGTTGCTCGGAAGGGTATTCCGTTTTTTTGTTAGTTTGGACGGCAACCAAAAACAGAAGTATTACAGCTGTAATAGTTAGCCGTAAGTTTACCGTTTATCTAATAAAGGTTATCCGTTTATCCAAATTACCGTCTATGTGAGTGCCAAATTTCATGAAAATCGGTTCAGTAGTTTTTGCGTAAAGGAGTAACAAACAAACATACATACAAACTTTTGCATTTATAACATTATAGTGGGATGAAAAAAATGCGTGGCGTTTTTATTTTACAATATTATACACTAGGTACTTTGTAAAGGGTCTGAAAGCAATCAAGAAACGAGATTGCGAAGCAAACAAATAGACGGATGGTAAGAAGTATATTATGTCAATTATAGATACCAAAGTGGAATTGGTGTGTTGCAAACGTGCGGCTGGAATGTTCGGTATATTGTGTAGTATGATACCCTATAGTCCGAAACCAAAAAATTGACGAACACTGAGACATAATTTTATCCATTATCTTATTTCATGTTTATTAATTAGAGAGCATTAGTTCAAAATATTTATTTTATGTGTAAAACTAGTTATGGTATACCACAACATTTGTGAAGAAATCCCTTTTTAAATAATGTATTTATTGTTTTTCATTTTTATAATAACTATTATCTATAAACAAATATTTGGCACATTCAAGTGCTCTTAGTTTGAGACTTGCAGAGTACTTGTAGAGATATATCTTTAATATTCTTTAAAATCTAGTAATAAGACGATTTAATCTTATTTTCATAAAGGGGACTACTAAAATGAAAACTTTTGAAGCATAGCTACGTTTAATGTATATTTTACGTAATGATAAAATTTCACCCAGTGCCGATGATACTGATACCCTTGGCTAAATTTTATGGTCTAGATTAAAAGTTAGTAGTAAATTTTCAATAGCTTTGGTAGCTAATGCATTTTAAGGACATTTAAATTAATTATTATATTTATATTTCTAGATCACACATAATATAACATTACCATATTTGTTATTGTCAACAAATATTCACAGTCGCCTTACAAATATTGGCTGGATATTTCAGATTTCTCAAATTCAGAACATTTATTCTTATCATAATTTACCAACCATTGAATAATGTGAAGCGAAGAATATTAATACTAGTCAATAAAATATTCGACTGTAAAAAAATAACATTACGCTATAAAGCATCGCTGTTCGAAAATTGAATTAAAAATATACTAACTTCCAGTGTGCGTGTACCTTTATATCCTACATCGTCCAAGTCCGCATCGTCGTGGGCGAGTTCGTCCGAACCTAGGCGACTTTATTATCGTTGGCTAGGTCACGTCACTATGAATCATAGACATGCGGTCATAAACATCTTAAGTTGTATTTTCGTATCTTGACCTAACTATACCTAGTGTTAGTTGTGATATTAGTTTTTGCTACACTAAATTGTTAGCGCGTTCTTAGGGGCCTTTAAGGTTGGAACACTTTGAAATTATACATATATATTATACATACATACTACATACAGAAAAGATATTATGATAGAATATCAGATAGATAGAAATGATACTATGTGGTGTAATTTTAAAGCATTTATTTCGGATTTGCTTGATCCTCTGGTATGAATAAGTTGTTGAATTGGTTTAATCGCGTTATAAGACCGACTTCGTTTTTGACGTTTTCTTCGACTTTAATTACATATTTTATATTTTGCCTTATTTTTTGTTATACCATATGACAATATAGCATATTTCACACCTGAATAGTTAAGCTTACGTTTTTGTAATTCGTATAGATTTTAAGCATAGGTCGCAGGCTGTAAAGACTAATAATAGATTTCTGATAATCAAATCATAAGAATCGGTCAACAACTCGGGCAAAGTCGGTTAACTTTATGATAGCGCCGTTACCATGTTGATCCATAGACAGAACAGTGTTGTGCAGCACCTTGCCGGGTTCCGCCGCCTATTCTTCTTGCGATAACTGGCAGAATTTCACTTTATATCCCAGTCACAAGATAGCAACACACCTATACCATAGTATCATCCATATAGGAGAGCTTTTTCATAAAAAAATCAAGTTGGTAGAATTTCGCAACCAATCACCAGAACTGGTAAAACCGTCTTAACTGCCGCCCAAACGTCAGTGTTCGCCACTGTCAAAGAGAAGCGAAATTTAGCCGGTAAACTTACTCACACAAGAGGCTTTACATCCTAACTCCATCTTTGCAACGAACCATTCACCTTCTCTGTTTAGAGACGGCTAAAGCCTTAACTTATATATTGATTATTGGCAATACCTTTAAATATATACAAACAACTTACCTACTTAAAATTCGGAGAGTGTACTAGTGTGTAACTACTCGTTTATATTGTAAGCCAGCGTTTTACAATTGTTTTAGAATGGATATCTAGAGTTGTCATTTTGCACGCACACATTGCAAAAACATTTTTTTAGTGTATGTGCCACGTTCAAACTGTGTTTGTAACATAATGGTAAATACGAGAAAAGATATCCAGATATAGACAGAATTACTATGATGACAGCAGACAGAGACAGAGTGAATGAGTAAGAATTTCTAATTTTATTATGCGTAGAGAAGGGGCAAGAATTTTTATTTTATGAACTTTTACAAAAAAGAAATGAGTGATTGAGTTTGAACACTTTCTGGTTGTTACCAACAAAAAAAATTGAAAATCACTAATATAGGTAAGCCAAGGATGACGAAATTGCTTAATATAGTTGTTTAATCTGTTTTAAATCAATTAATAAAAGCTAAAAACCACAAAAATTGCTTCCTCGTTAGCTTTCTCTAATTACGCCAAAATAATACATGAGGCGTCCATTGTTTGACCAAAAAATAAACTCCTGAAATGCAAATGCCACAATTAAAAAAAGTCTTCCCGCGAAAAATGACGACGCAAGATGGCCGCCCTATTTAGATCCTGCCTTCTATTGGCGCGCTAGCTTTAAATTTAAAAATGGAATGCACTGTCCTTGGCGAGTGAGGTTCGTTGACCTTCCGATGCATTTTGGCGGTTTTCCACTACATCCAGAAGGGCTTAACCGACGCCATCTACTGCTAATGTGATTCAGACCGTTTATGTTTTGTTAATGGTGCATATTTGTTTAGTAGTTCTCTTCATTGTATTAAAAGTAGTCGGATGATTACGACAAGCGAAATTAGACTTTATTGTATTTTTTTAAGATTTAGTATTAACAAGGGATAAGATTTCAATTGAATTACACTCTATAGACATTTTAAACTCTTAACGTTAGTGCATAAAACTTAAAATTGCTTGTACATTTCTGAATGGCGGATGAAGTCTTATCATACCCACTGAAGGTAAGCTAGACAGACGATTTCGTCTTTTTTGTTAAGGTTTAGTACTGACGAAAATTTTTCAAAGGTATAAATTATTATTAATTGTACTAACAACTTGTAAAGAAGTAATTTTAATGAGTATTTTAAATGGGAGTTGATTACTGTCCATATATAACTACTGAGAGCATTACTGATCAAGGTAAAGCTTTGAAGGTCTGTTCTGCAATTTGACTAGTAACGTAAGCTGCAACTTAATTAGTTCCTTTGCTAAAATGTCAAATAAAATGTTATCAATTCAACATGTCTTTGTCTGTTTTGTAAAAAAGGTTTTAATGCTTAAACTATCTGCGCTCTACAGCAATTAGGATCTATAATAGAAGTCTATAATTATAGCAGTTTAGGATTTTGAGATATCTATATTTTAAATACTTAATATTTGAAAAGTTAAATACAAGTTTATATAACAAAGACATAAATAATGGCTTCACTTTTAAATAGATTTCCTACATGTAATTTAAAAGTCTGACTTTCAGACATCCGAATTAAACATAGATAAGTATTAAAAATACTTGTTAACTAAGCAGAACTACAAATTTAAATAAATGAATTATTAATGTAAATGCTGTGAAACTGATAAAAACCAACTTTAACTACTATTTTATCATAAAATCCTGGCTTTGTGGCAGTAGGACCACATCAGAACTCTTGAAATTAAAAATAAAATTAATTTCACAAATGGTGGAGAAATCGATTAACTTTAGTAAAAAATAAGGGAGTCGAATATATTCCTAACATCCCCTTTTTGTTTGTCGTTTAAATTTATTTCACTTAGCATTGAAACAAACAAGCAAACAACACTTATAACTTTTTTTAAATTTTAGTCTTCTTAAAAATGTTTATATCGCTATACTGTGATGTATTTTTACTGTATTCAATGCTTAAAATAAAAGATTTTTTTATAATTAAATTCAGGTCTATGCCTACTATAGGTTATAACCAATAACACCACTGGTGGGAGAGTGCTGTGCAATTTTCCGTAGTAGAGATCTACCGCATTACCTATTTTGGTACTCTGACATGTTCCAGTCCCGATGACAGGGTAGCCGGTAAATTTGCTCAATAGGCCTTATACCCCGGCCTCAGGATGGCAACGCACCTGTAACATCTATGGTGTTTGTAGGCCGTGGTTGTCTCTAACCGTCAGTAGAGCCGTGTGCCGTTCTAACAAAAAAGAACATGAACGGAGTGTGATATTTGGCTTATAAGAAATCTATCTGATAAAGAGCATTTTTAACGTAGATTCAGATAGCTGGACTAGGGGACCAAGTCATATAATTGGCTCAGATTATCTTGTTCTGGTTTAGAAGATATGGTAAACATATAATTTTTTTTAGAGTAAACAAAGTTTTTTATAAAAGAATTCAGCAAACAAGGACAATGCGCTCCTGATAGTTATACATAATCGTGAGAACCACAGATGTTATACTCGTAGATGCATCGATGTAAGTAAAATCACAGATTAGATAATTAGTCATATATTTTTAACTAGTCCATCGCTTTTGAATAAAAATATGTTGGATTTTATTTGAGTGCCTATTCTTTTTAGTATTTCTATCAAAACTATTCTATTAAATCTTACTGCTAAACTGTTAAGTCAACCTGCCATTATCATAATGTATTACCATTATTGTATGTACAATAGACATTATTCCAATAAATTAGCTAAAACCTATTTTTGTTGAACATTTAACAAAAAATAAGTGCTTCTCTAAATTGATATACCTACCTAACCATATGAGGAAATGTGTGACAAATGTATATTTATACCTACAATATGCAATCAGTTTCAGCGAAACCAGTTGCATGGACACTGTCTAAGGGTAAGTTACTGACATTTTGGAAACCAGAGTTTAGACTAGGAAATCTGAAAACAGGTTTGGCAACATCAAGCGGGAAGCCCGTTCTTTTGACTAATCAGTATAATTTTACGTATGTACTGGTCCAAAGTTATAAGAGAAAACATCTGAAAAGAGAAAGGAATAAAGATATAAGCTGCCTTGAATCGTTCGTGCACCTTGGTGGGACATTCTAAATACGCTTATAAATTGTCATCCTCGGGATAGTGTTCGGGGAGAATGGACAATGGTGTCAGGGCTTACCTGATGTGTTTCTGTTATAGGAGCCAGGCGATTGTCGACGGGCGCGCGTTCATGCTCGCGCGGTCGACGACCCCACGGTGGTTAACTGTTCAAAAAGCGAATCACGACACACACAATCACTGAATACGCGGCTTGACAAGGCGGAGAAGCGGGACAGACTGAAATCTGAATGCGCGTCGCACGCCGCGTGCGCCCGCGGCCTTGACCGCCCTCCGCGCCCCGCACTTGCATTGAACCCACCCCCTCCGGTGAGGACTGAGGAGTCTCATCCACTTGCGAAGATGCAAATGGTATTCCTCAAACATTTAGCTGCAGAAACGAGCTTTGGACTTAAAACTGAGCTTTGTAAAGTGTAAACAATTTTACGAGATATACTTAATTATTACGTAAATAAAAGCCAGTCAATCAGGAAATTACCACTCTGCTGGACAATGTTATTCATTTTCCTACTGATGTTATGTAGGTATTAGGTGCCTACCTATTTACTTACATTAAAACTAGTAGTATTTAAACTAGTAGCATTGGATTTGAACTAGATAGGTCATACTAGTACATACCTACTTTCTGGGCAAAATGTATAATTTTGTAAATTATTTTGGGCGTTGGCATAATTTCTGAACATAACAACGAATTCGCCTGTTAGGTTCCTACAAAGGAGTCTTTAAAAAAACCTTTATCAATAAATATTAAGTCTTATCGACCTTTTTACCTTTTCCTGTAGGTTCTTAAAATTTTTGATTTATAAGATACTGACTAGGTACGAATGGTCACAGCCTTTTGTATCAGCTACCTAATAGGCAGATATTGCGAGGTAATACTTACCTGTCTAGTTTTTTTGTTGCCTAAGCTTGTACTCGTAAAACAGTGTCAAAAAAAATTAAACATAATTTCACGATAACCAGGACTAACCGAAAAAATTAAAATATTTGGTTTCCCTAACGTGTAATCTATACATATAATTAGTATGAAATAAATTATACCTAATGGATGTTGAATTTTCAGGCTTAGTGTGAACTGTGAGTACCTTAGTAGGTAGCTACAATATAATATTACCTACATAATAGGTAGGTACCTATGTGCTGCAAGGATTGACATGATTGAGGAAGGAGGTGGAAAATTTTTCAGTTTCACAAATGTGAAGATTTGTATAAAAATTTGAATGTTTTCATATTTGTTTGTTATTTCCTCCCGCTACAAAGTTAAGCCTATCATTACTAAATCTGGCACAAAATTACTTCTATATATTTATATGGACTAGTAGTCGCCCATTGGTGGAAATTCGACCATAACACATGTTAATATCTTGTTGATAAGAACGCCATCTTCATTTCTCAAGACCAAATAGGTACATACCTACTTTGTTTTCAAATTTTTCAGTGCGCCGTCTGTG
>DVZK01000836.1:0-10755 GCA_018236665.1 Calephelis perditalis
ATTTCCTGATGGTAAGAAATTCACGCCGCCTAGAGACACCAAAGGTGGTAAAGGTGCGTTGCCAACCTGAGGCCGGGGTGTTAGGCTCGAGGCCTAAGCAAAGTAAGTTTTTAGAAAGTATAATTACTATCCTCAATATTTATATCAAAACATACTAGAATTTATTCACAAAATACTCCATGACGTCACTTAAACTTGCATGGTTAGGTTTTTACAAAATATGTGCAATCAGAAATCTCTAATTAGCACTTCTGTAAATGGTATACAAATATTTTGTCATCAAGCGGTATTTTGAGCACATCAACTTGTTGGTAAATAATTATTTAATTTACATCTTTTACGGCTTAGGAATAGGAAATTTTATTGGAAACGGGTTTCTATCACATATTACAAATATAGATGCTAAATTGTATATATACCTATATTAAAATATACAAGCATATTATCGACAGTGACAGACAGTTTTTCCCTTTGTTGATCCGGGTTCCTTTGCAGAATAGACCGTCTGGCTTCCTGCCAGGCAGCTCGTAAAAGTGAGCATAGGCTTACTTTCACTAACACCGTAACATCTGACTAGGTTTTAGGTTTTCGCAGCGACTCATCCGGATTGGTACCACCGCCTTATCAATTCCTATTCCATAACGTCATGATGTGTTCCGGTTTGGAGGGTAAGGTAGCCGGTAAACTTGCTTTTGCTCGAGGCCTAACATCCCAGCCTCAGGTTTTGTGTCTCTAGGTGGCGTGAATTTCTTACCATCAGGAAATCCGTCTGCTTGTTTGCCTTCCATTATCATTAAAAAAAGTTTTTTTATTGTTCTTATAATCCTCATAGCTACATGTAAAACCAGTTATATGAAAGATTTTAGTGAACTGAAACACCAAAAAAACCGAACTGAAGTTATCGTTGTTCACATGATCAAATTTTTAGAATTTTATGGATGTACCGCCTAGCCTATTTCTTTAGCCATAATGACATTGTGATGTTCCGGTTCACATGGCAGGATTGCTGGTAGACTTACACAATACTTAGTGAGGCAGCTGTAAATTCTATGGTGTCTATGGACCACGCTCATTAGATGTGCCTTTTTGCTACTTCAGACATAGTTCAGAGAGTTAGTAAGCTGAAGTGGCAATGGGCAGGTCACATTGCTGGCAGAACCGACAATCACTGGAGAAGAAAGGCGATTGGCGGCCCCGCACTGGAAGACGTAGTGTTGTCAACCTCCCACCCGGTGAATTGATGATCTGGTCAAAGTCGCGTGGAGTCGCTGGTTACAAGCGGCTGGTGACCGTGACTTGTGGCGCTCTTTGGGGGAGGCCTATGTCCGGCAGTGGACGTTCTCAGGCTGATGATGATGATGTGCCTTTTCGCTGTCCTGTTCTCTAATATATGTATTAAATTATTTATTAAAAAAAGACACCATGGATTCCCAGCGCCATCTAGATAAACAAATAATGACATCGTTCTCAAAATTAGTCAAATAATTGTGAAACTATTAATTACTATCCAATAATTACTTAGAATATAATGATAGCATCTAACGAAACATATTAAAAACAAAGTTTCCCAAGCTAGCACACAAAAACACAGGTGAATAGAATGTGTCTTACGCCGTAGAGATCTAGATTCTGACATTTTAGAACAGATTTATATTGATTATGTGTAGTAAAAAGTGGATTGCATTGTACTAATTGGATCACGGAGATTGAATTAAGTACAATCATTCCCATGGTAACCGACATTCACATAGATAACTTATACAGGGTATCCGGTCACCGGTATCTGAGGTTTCAGAGTAAGAGCTTTTTTATTGAGAGACTAGCCGACCTGGCGAACTACATGTCGCTTGATATTAAGAGCTACTAACAGTTTGTATGTGTTAAAGCATTGTTTAATGGAGATTCATTTTCATATTTGTAGATATATTTATTTCACATACACTATACAAAATACTAAATCTACAGTTATAGCAGTCTATCTGTAATATTTTGGAGGATGGAGACGGTACACTTAGTTACGCAAGAGATCTAACATTCAAGTTGGCGACCTAGCAATATCTATAGACTTCTTGTTTTTGAGTGGTGTATGATGTGTATGGGATGCATTATGTACATTGTGTATGTGTACATGCATTTTAACTCAAAAACTGCTTGTCGGATGTTGCTAAAATTTATTTGGGACCATTTCGGATTCATTAGCTACCTAATAAATTGTGATGTGTTACTGAATTGGAGTCGGATTTTGCAGTTTATACAGCGCTAAAATTACTCTCGAAGAGTTGCAAGGCTCTTTTAGACCCAGCATCAAATATGACAAGTAGGTACGATATATGATAAGTATTGACGCTATGATGGCAGATGATACCTATCCAAGTGAGAAAACTCTATCACCTTGCTGAACAAAAATACTCTAGCTATATTTCATTTCCGTCAGTATTTACGTTTCCTCTAAAAAATGTTTGTAGACGGCTCCGGTAACATCGCTCGTCTCGAACAAAGACTGTTTTTACACATACTCGATTGTGTAATAGATCGCCTTCGTGGATTAGAGTCTCTACCGTGACATCTGAAAGCAACATCATTTCAATACTTTTTTTTGACAGACATACAAATGTGCACACACACACACTTACTTAAAACGCTACTTTACGCCAAATTAGTCATTAAGTGGAGTTGTAAGAAAATATTTAAGTTGTAAGACCACCCCGTTCGTCGAGGGGCTAGCGTACATGCCTAATTTCACAGACCGGGTTCGGATCGGGTTCGATTCCCGACGAGGGCAAGCTTGTATGATAAGCATTTAGATGTCTAGTATTTAGATTTAGGCATTTCCGGGTCTGAATGTTTACTATATTTATCCTGGTATATATTAAACATTTATATGAATTTAAATAGCACCCATAACACAGTCATAAAATTTGCTTACTTTGGAGTTAGATTAAATTTTTGTAACTTGTTCAGGGATATTTATTAATTTTGTCAAACCTTTTCAATATTGAAGTAACCACGACTTAAGAAATGCATTAAATAAATATATCTGTCTTTATAAAACTAAATCCCTATTTTACGTGGTTATCACGTCACGCTTAAACGGATTGATATATTTTACGAATTATTTTGGGTTGTGTTATTTATTATGAAAAGGTTATTATAAAAAGAAACCCCGGGAAAGTTATAAACTACGCTTTATTTTTTTTTTCATACAAACTAATAATATCTATAAATCTTAGTCTATTAAACTAAAAATCTATTAAAGGTCAGAGCGTAATGGTTATTAATTTATATCCTTGTTTGAGAAATTAGGTGAAGAATTAGTGAATAAGATTAGCTTTTAAACAAATAAAAATAAACTCGTCAGTTTTTTATACCTTCATTTTAGGTATGTTTTAGATTTCACTCGTAGATCATGCATGGATTTCAAGCTATTATGTCTTACAAAGGGTCGGTGCTGCAGAAAACTTTTTGAACCCATGATTTAGAGCATATTCCCTTAATACCCCTGCATTTAATTGTGCCCCAATATTTCAGTTAAACTGAAGGACTCTTAGAATGCAGAGGGTAATGAAAGCAATAAATCCCTTTAACTTGTACATACGATGCTAATGTTATTTCAAAGCTACCCTAATGAGAATTCCTTACTCGTGCAACAAAAGCACCTTTTTGAATGCATGTTGAGCATAAAAAGCCTAGATTTAAAGCCACAAGCGACAAATGCATAGAAATAGCAACTTGAATTTTACTTTAAACAACGAGCTTATTTTAGATTAAACAATGCTTCTTGCATATGGAATAATGTAGACATTAAAGTAATATAACATCCAACTTGTATAATTTACTTATACTAAGAGTAGTGAAAAACGTAATTAAGGAAGTAAATTTTAGATTCCTTCCTTAAATAAATTCTTAAATAAATGTTTTTTAAGTTAAATTTTTTCCATAATTTCAAATTCGATTATTTTTTTAATGCTTTATTTTAGTAGGGATTCATTTGAAGTCTTGTTACCAAATTCAAATATTTTGACCATATCTAAAAAACCATACTGTGTTAAAATATTTAGCGTACCGTCTATTCAATGTTACGTTTAGAAAACTTTATTAAATGTTACTCTTGGTATTAACAACAAATAACTAATTAAAGTTAGTAATAGTAGTAGGTATGTATTCATAACTGTTCTATAATATAACATCTAAGATTGCGGAATTTCGATATAGTAAAATTAAAACTTTAAGTCCGTCTATAACCCACGATGTGTGTAAAGTGACGCCATTAAGTGAAGTAATTGCTTTTTCGCCTGAATGGACATGGGGCCTGAAATTTGTTGAATTGCCGCGATTAACGTGTTAAATTGCTTTCTAAAACGTTTGAAGATGTTAAGAGAGGACATTTCGAATCGTTTGAATCTAAATCGACCCATCAAGCGTCATTATTTTAAATATTACAGAACTATTTAATGAAACTCTTAGAAAAGTTTCAAATATATTTTTTTTAATTAGCTTTGTCGATAAAAACGCCAAAAAACCTTGATAATCTAGTCGAAATTACATACTTTTCATTTATATTGTGCCGATCCCTTTAGCGGAGCCCTAGGGCCCCCAGGGTCTTCACCAGTCACCTAACCTCACCCAGTAATCACGCACAACTACACCTTAATGCATATTCACGTTTATTTCTGATTTCAATTTATAGTTATTGTTTCTCTATTAGTACCTACTACTAATTATTACGACACTTCCCACGTAGTTTATAATTAATAATAGGTTGCAGTTATTCTTTTTTAATTACTCTCCTAGCTAGATAGACGCGTTATTTTTTTTAGTCACAACAATATCTAAAGAATAATGTTACAATTATATTTCGTCATTTTTTTTGTAGGGCAAATAACCTAAGAGAGTTGGTAACAAGTACAGATAATTCCCAGAACTTAATTGTATATACATTGTGTCAAAATTAACTTTGCCTATATCATTTAAGTTACCAGAAAAAACATCCAATTTAAATCTTTAATAAAAACCTAGGAAATATAAATTATTTTACCTCGTAATCTTATTTTTGAGATAAGTAGCAGTTGCGATGGCTTTGTGATTGTTATTTATTACTTTGCGAGCTATTATTATATTAACTTAAAGTTTATCAGTAACAATTTCGGTGTTTTAAATGTCTCAGAGGGTAATAGATATATTTTTAAGGACTGTATAGATGCTTCCGTTGCCGCTTTTGGAAAAAAAGTTAAATTTGATATTGAAGTTATTGCATCGCTGAATTTCATGAACATAGTGTTGTAAGAAAGAAAACATTGATGATGTTGACATTTAAGTATTTCCTTAAAAATCGATGTTTTGTAACCGTCGAAGTCTAGTTTGCATCCCTGTTAGAATTTGGTTTTAGGAACTACAGGTATAAAATTGAAAATTAAAATTAAATGTACTCAGCGAGTTTAACTTTTGTGCGTATAGACCCTAATAACATACGCACTTCTTCGAATAATGAATATAGAGCAATTTATGTATGTTACCTTACAGACAATAAGCTATTTTATATGTTTAGTAATCACTGATGTTGTAAAATATAGTATTGAGATTCCACACTATAAGATATAGTGTATAAAGACCATATTAAAATAATATATTCTTCGCGTCTACTGAGTTTTTTTTATTACAGTTGAAAAATAGATAATTACAATCTATAATTTTAAAAAAGCTTTTATCAAGCTTCAAGAAATCCAAGAAAACGACGTTTAGTTCAATTATACGTCTTAAATTTCTTTAGCATGAACTTTGGATACAGTAATTTAAACGCAATAAAAACGTTAAAAAAGACTTCGATTTCAATAATTTATTGGCAATGGGACTACCTTTGAAGTACGTTCTTTCAACAAAACTTCTTTGCAAAAGAATTTCTAAAATCGGTACGGAATTAATAACGGAAAAATCGAATAACATACATAAAATCGGTTTAAATACAGGAACCGTATATATGACCTCGTTCTTTATTCAAACTCGTTTAAAATTGAAATGAAATAAGATTCGCAACGGATTTCTTGGTTTTAAAAAATACTTGTTAATGGTGCGTTGTGCATCATTGACTGGCAACCGGCCTTTTGTAAAAAAAACATTTTTCAACAGCTAGACCCATTCCAACATAAAAGAAAAAACACATATAATGAAACAAAATCACAGACTCTAAGAAAATATAATTTAAATACATATTGCAGTGCTACTCTGCTAATAGGTAAAAAGGGATTTTGCTGGTGACACTGAATAACTAAAAACCACATATCTACTAACCTAGGATACCCATAATTTCTTCACATAGTCTCAAGATTTATTATTCCATACTTATTATTATTAAATGGATTTGAATATAACATGTAAATATCAGTATTAATGAAACAATAATAAAAGGTTAATTGCAATAAAAAAGTTCCATAAACCCTAATATATATATAAATACAACCAAAATTATCACTGCTCTAATTCTATGTAACTTGAAATATCGATCGTTTTATTTTCTAGCCAGACTATTTATAACTAATGAAAAAAAAACCTGATATAATAAAAATTAAGAAAAGCGTTTATTATGTATTATTGTTGTAATGGTCCTTATACAACTAGGGTAATATAGTAATTCCATGTAGTACAACTGTAACATTGTGTACCTAATTATTTTCTTTGTATGTAGTGATGTAATGAATTGTTATGTTTTTGGTTTATTTGTTCACCTGTATAACTACGGTATGACAAGGGCGCTATCATATTTATTTATTTTAAAAGATAATCACACACTATTAAAAATTAATGAGATAACGTTGGTTGAACTTTTGTGAGCAACAAAAAACTCGTTACAAATACAGTTCGTTTCCCGATTATGGCAGGCGTATAAAAATATATGTCTGTATTTGCGGGTATGGATGTGTGTACAATATTTATTTCAGTATCTATAACATATAATGTGTATAACATTTATTATATTTTTTATGTGTAATTTTATCACAAGCGATAATTTGTTTAGTTTGAATTAAATCTATTCGTTCTAAATTGTCCAGAGATATGTATTTGTTATTAAAAACAAAATTTAAATTAATTTAGATAGAAAAATGTTTTTTTTATTAACTTTCATTATTATTATCAATGTGGTCATACGAATTATACAAGGGCTATCTATGACCAATACTGTTTGGATTATTAAGTTTCTCAAACTTTTCGTCTTGATGATTATTCATCGTTTTGTACTTACTGTTACAATTTATCGATATTATAAAATAAATCGTTACATCACTGTTTCTGTTATAGTATATTATATTTATAGTTCGATTTTGTCTAGATATTTATTATTTTTTGTTATGTTTATGCATCTCTGTGATCACTATCTTGGGCTGTTCGTCATTACATTATTCTCACTTATATTTTATGTTTTTATGTTTTTTCTTTTATTCAGTACTAACGGAAAATTAACGAAATCTATTCATAGATAAACCTTTTTACTAAAAAAAAATGTTAAACTGGTTACATTTGTGTTAATGTTTAGCTATTTTATAAAAGAATTTTGCAATACATTTATTTAAAATATGTAAGATATTAACAATTTAGCGTCGGTTAAGAAACCTTCAAAAATCATCCATCAAGTCTTGCTTTTTAAATACACACCAAGCTAATAAAAGCGTATCAAAAATGAGAACATTAAACTAAAATTGATTATTGCTTCTGAAATTCCTCTGTTTAATGCATTAATATCTTTTAAATATAAATATCCGCAATTGCTAAAGATTCTTCAAAAAGAATTTACAAAGTTACAGTCGTTATAGACAGAAATTTATTTATTGTGTATATAATAATTCCTGATCGAAAAGAGCATAAACACCCATAACACAAGCACATAATTTGCTTACTTTGGGCTTACATTAATTTGTCCTGGGATGATAGTTCATTTATTCCAGGTATATTTATATTATAGAATGTTGCAGCTGTTTCACCGATTACAACTATTTTTAAATACAAAAATCATGTTATACACAAAGCAGCTCTTATCGTTAAAACGATTATTTTTTCCCACACCTTTCTTGTTTAGCACAAGAAGCAAAAAGTCATAACAAAAGAGATGTTTCGGTAAATTTGTTTAAAATTAAATACTCACCCATTGAAATACGAGATTACTTAAAAATGTGATTAAATACTAAGTAATAAGATAAAATACAAAAACGTGGAATTATTTAAATAAGAATTTATTACGATGGTCTCAAAACAATTATAAATTCACCTAAGTAGTACCAACATTATAGGTGGCTTTGTTTTTACCTTCTATACTCTATTTATTTAAAGTTTTATTTCAATTGCATTGTTGACTTTGACATATTTTTTCGGCATACTGTCATAAACATAATCTTATTGCATTTGTATTTTTTTTTTAATTGTTAAATTTGCCATCCGAAGATTAACAATAAAAAAAAACTTAGAAAAATGAGAGTAAATAAGCTTTATAGAATAGAAAATGCAATAATAACTTAATATAGCACAAAGTTTTGTCTCCGACCTTTTGCCCTTGTCCGCAAGGTTTCTGTCTTTCATACATCACACTGCCATAGTAAAATTACCGCGCGTTCACAAATATGCCTTTTGCGCTGCGAGATATAATATATTCTTATATTTAAAAACTAATAAATTGTACTTAAGGAAAGAGTTGAACCTATTACCTTTGGCACCACGGTAGAGGATCTACCGCGGAGATGTTGCGGCTGAAATCCATAAGGAGATTTTTTTTTAATCTTAGCGAAGACATTGATCGCTATGTCTTGAATACGATAGTTATTCAATTACCATTTCACTTTAGACAGGATTTCAAAACATTTACCCCATATCCTTTTTTATTAAGTCTAGATGCCGATGGAAAGACGTTAAAATCAAAATTTGGATTAAACCTACGATTCAGAAGGATGTAAACCAGCAAGGTCACCTCTGATATGGGCGTGATTACATCCGTCTGGAAGCATATATTTATGCAGCAGCAGCATGGACTGATAAATTTTTGACGAATTTAAATACGGTTTTTTCTTTGTGAATTACAATCTTATGAGTTACTAATATGTCGAAATCATAATTACCTATAGCAAAATGGAGTTAACCGTCTGTTAATAATTTTTCTGCAATAAAAATCCAGTGCTCTTCATTATTGCCTTCTAATTTTAATGGTGGGGTAATCAGTTGTGTTGGATGACTTGACATCCTTTATGTCATGTTGGCGGCGCACTTTACATCTTTGGTGTCCATAGACAATTAGTATGGACATTTGTCTGCTTGTTTCCTATAGTTAGAAAATAGGTATTTCATAAGCAGATAGCCGCATACCAATGAAACGTTTTACTTGCCCATATTGAAAATGAAAATAATTTTATTCAGTAAACATGTTCAATTTAATACATTACGCGAAAGCCCCTGTACTAGGAGTGTATCCTGTGTTATTTCTCGAAGAAATAGGCAGAAGCACAATGACATCCACAATAATTAGCTGGAGGTACATGTGGTCACACAATTACGTTGGTAAATCTATCGCTAATCGGGCACTTATTCAATCCTGGGCAACGTTGTTTTTTAAAAAAAAAAAAAAAAAAACACATATTTACATTTGTTGTTTCTTTAAAAATATAATCTTGGTCGTATATAAAGCAAACTTAAAGTATCAAACAATGTCAAAAGCCTGAGCTATTTTTAACACCATTATTCTTATAATTACGCCTTGAACATTGGCAAAAGAAGTGTTTCTAGGAAGGCCAAAGGGTTAAGTACGGGTAATACGAAACACCAAGATCTTGTTAGTTTTAACGACGCCTCGGCTTGAGTTTTCAGGAAATTAAGGTCACTGTAGCTGTCGAGGGTCACTGGAGAACTTACGGCACGTAGTTTAAAGCTTTATACGTGATAAATTAAAACTACAGATTGAACTTTAAACCGGGGACTATTACTATAAAAATAAAGTGAAACATTATTTGCTAAAATTTACACTATTTGACATCTAGCCCAGGGCTTCCCAAACTATTCGTGAATGTGACCGAGTCGAGTGAGTTATCCGAGACTAAGAACCAGTTATTAGTCTTGTACTTATTATAAAAGAAGAGTAGTAAAAATAGAGCTTGTGCTATAAATGGTAAATATTTAATCCGGAGAAGCCCCCTCTCCTCTGACACTGAATGGGTTAAGGGGCGTCGTTAAAAAATAGCACGTACTGAGGGCGTCACAGTACAGATAAGTTAGGGAAGCCCTGATCTAGCCCTATGATACAAATCGTAGTTGAGTAGTGATTCAGACCGCGACTTAAAATGACGTTTCGCATTCAAAAACCGTATCGGTTATGAAATATACGTATAAACCTTCATCTTCGATCAATTTATCTATTTTAAAAAACAGCATCAAAATCCGTTGCGTAGTTTTAAAGATTGAAGCATTCAAAAGAACTTAGGGGCAGAGGAAGCGACTTTGTTTTATACTATGTAGTGATGTATGTATCATATCTTCACGCCAAGTGCCTTACGGGGTAGGCAGAGAGCATCGAGTGCCAGACCTCACGATCCTGACAAACCTATCTTGCTTCCTTCACATTCATTGTTTGTATGAAAAGGGTAATGTATGTATCACTTTATTATAACTATGTTTTACACCCGCGCGAAGCCAGAGCGGGCCGCTATTTAAATATAAATTAGTGTATGTATAAAATATAAATAGTATAAAAACATTATTTATACAATATGGTTAAAATATAGTTCATCA
>DVZK01000837.1:0-10748 GCA_018236665.1 Calephelis perditalis
GGGGGAGGCCTATGTTCAGCAGTGGACGTCCTATGGCTGAAATGATGATGATGATGATGATGATGATGATGAAATTACAATAAATGCAACAAATACTCGTAAGAATTTTTAGCATCATGGTCAATTATGATACGCATATAGCTAAAGAGCCTAGTTCAAACATGCGTATTTTTTAATCAACGCCCGTAAGAAAAAAGTTTGTTTATGTAAGATAAGTTCATGTAAAAACACTAAACCTGAGCGTTAAGCGGGTGGGATAAAAAACGCGACGCGCGAGCGACAACAGTGAAAAGATGGCGAACACACCTGCGGCCTGCGACTACTGCGCGAACCGCGAACTTTAGAATTAGTCAATTGTCATTGAAGTCGTACGTCTCTAATATGTTAGAGTTTATAAACAAAAAAAATGTTCTGAACAAATAACAAGAAATAATCTTACCGCAAACTTACCTATTTTTTATGCTTGTGGTGTGGGTACCAGCCAACGATATTAATTCATAGAAATGCTTACTAACACTTACTGTAATAAATATTATAAAATGTTTCTCCCACAAATGTAAGTTCCTGTCGGTAATCAGAACCGAGCCTCATTACATTTTTATGAAATTACTATTCGACCCGGCAAATTTCGTATCGCTTGATATTAACGGGAATTAAGTTCGTACAGAAAAAATAATGTATGTTTTCCCATTTTCCCTGCAATTTTCCCGGTTTTCTCTTTATAGAAACCTCCTAACAATAACTAATACGAAAAGTATCTTCACGCCCATATCCCCGAACAGTTAGTCAGAGGCACAATGTGATAGGTGGCCAGCCTATCGCCAACCGCGCACATATCCAATCCCGATCAACATTTTTTTTATTAGAAAATAGGATAAATTTTGTTGCCCGACCCGGGGACCGAAAACGGGACCTCATGCAATCAAATCCAACACCTGGACCGCTACACCACAGAGATGCGATGGCTACGCGAAATGGGGATTCATTTTTATATAAGGTACTTGCACCTAAGATAGCCCAGTTCTCCATTTGGGCCAGTGTCACAACTTTGATTTTTTTAAAGTTAAATTACTACCTACGGAATGTGGTAGTGATTTAAATTATTTCAAACTTTAAAAATTACAAAACTTTGAAAATAGGCCATCAGAACTGGGATTTCTTAGGTGCAAGTACATTAAACAGATATTTAAGAAAAGATTTGATATTCTTGTTATATTAAAATTATACGAGATGTTAGATTTTTTGTTTATTTATAAAATACATTAGACACGAGTGACTTCATTAAAAATATATTATAAAAGTGATTCGCGGTTTGCTCCGTAGTCGCTTAGGGGTGTACACCAGTTTTGCGTTGTAGTCGCTCCCGCTTCGCGTCCCGTGTTCCTCCGCTCAGTTTTGACCGAAACTATTCTACGAAGTCACTGGCAAACATCTAGCTTGTAATAATGTTGGCTACGTCTAAAGTAGTAAAGTATGTAGTACGGCGGCGTAGTAAAGTTATGTGCTGTTGCCTGTGGCCTACAATACGCCTTTTTTAATTGCACAAATGGGTGCCCAGGCGAGATTTGAACTCGGACCGGAGATTACGGGAAGGGTTAAACATGCACGCTAATATCTCAACCAAAAAGAGAGTCGCATTAGTGGACGCCTAAACTTGCCCGAATATTTCTTAATAATCACCACTCTCTTCTCAATTCCAGAGACGGTCACTTGTTAATTCATATCGGTTACAAATAATAAATAATATAATTTGGTGCCGTGGGACAACAGGTAGAAACGAAGTTCCTTCGGCTAATGTAGAATCGACACAATTCATGAGTAGGTATGTACTATTCATTGGCGGGGTGGAGTGAGGGAGAAAGATAAAGGTATTATACACTACTCGCTTGTGTATGCGACTGTCGCACATGCGCACGTTTTATTTAACGGTTTTATCGCACCTACTTTTTCTTACGGTTTTTACTATCACATATTTTTCAGTTCGGTCGCGCAGCAAAATCCCTATCTCCTCCAAGCCTGCCGTAAGGAACTTCGTTCCAAAAAAAAGATATTTATTTAGCAGAAACCAAGTTTACCAACTATTTCAAATACGGGCTAGCCACTGCCAAAATCTTGTTATTTTAGCCAGCCAGACTGAAAATTTAAGTATAAAACTACAAAATAACAAAGACTCACAATATTAATTACGATATTAAGTAAAGAGGTAAAGTTGATGTCAAAAGTAGCGGCGCTCGATCTTGTGGCAAACTATTTTATAAATATGTACTTGCTGTAACCGCATTTATCTCCACTGAACACTCCAGACACTAAGCTTTTACTACTCTGAGTTTGAACTTGATACATTTTTTAATTTTATTTGTTTAATGGGAAGGCAAAAAATCTTTACAAATTTCCTGATATTGAGAAATATTGTTACGTCGCTTGAATAAATACACAAAAAAGTGAAGTTATTTGCGAGACTGACATAAGCGGAGGTCCGTTTAAGGTTAAAGTTTAATTTTTCCAAAAATCGAAGTAATATCACCTAAAGCCCGCAGCACGAGGTTGGCAACACAATAGTCATTCCAAAAAAAAAGTA
This sequence comes from Calephelis perditalis, assembly GCA_018236665.1. Classification (NCBI taxonomy): domain Eukaryota; kingdom Metazoa; phylum Arthropoda; class Insecta; order Lepidoptera; family Riodinidae; genus Calephelis; species Calephelis perditalis. Next base: position 2,579 of record DVZK01000837.1, read on the forward strand.
ATGTCCGATCTTAATTGACCAAGTGTGGTTAACATTAATTTGTACTTGCTATAATCGTATTTATATACACTGAACGGTATAACTCTTTCAACGGTAAGATTGATATTATTTCTTTTTATTTAATGTTTTTTTTATGGGGCTATATGTTTTTGAGAACTGGAATATATCAAGAATTGCGCAATTTTTAAACGAAAACGAAAAGTATGGCCACATTTTTTAAAAAAATAATTACAAATATTTGGTCCTGGATTTCATATGCAACCTATTTTAATATCATTTGTAACATACAATTTTATTGTAAAACATGTTTAATCCTATTATCAGCTCGGTGTAGGTCGATCTTCTACTATTATCAAGTGTCCTTTAACAAAAATCTGAGAATCTTGTTATGTCAATTAACAAAACCAAAACGAAAGAGAGGTCGGTACATTTAAATAACTCAGCAATATTTGAAAATGGCAGCCGTCTTTGTTAGGAAAACGTCCAGTTAAACACAGCTTCATGGTGTATATACATTGAAGACATTTAATAAAAAAATAGCATTCTCGGACGTTTGTTAATCAATGATTGTTATTTAATTCGTGTATGTTTGTTAGTAGTGTTTCGCATCACGTAAAATCTAGAAAATCGATTATGAGTTAGTTTTCAACAATCTGATGGTGAAATTGAAAATCTAATCCATGTTAGACTAAAATTAAAAAGATACTTCAACTTGAAGCTGTGGTAACGGCCTGGTAAACGATTTCATTAAGGATGTGATATCTTCTCATTAATAATCAAGAAAATAATGGTGCCATGCCATGGTCGTGATCCGTGCTTCAGGTGATGATCCCGACCCGGACTTTAAGCGATACGGACGATTGTCTCTTACCGCGGACATCTGTTCTCCGGATTTACTAACTTATTAACTGTCTTTTAAAAAAGAAAGGTTTACAAATAACGAGTTTTCCGTTATTTGTAAACCCAGGGAAATCGACGAAGACATTATTTTTATGTGTACTTTGATGATACGACTAATATGATAAATGCGAAAGTTTGTGAGTAAGTATGTATGTAGGGATGTTTGTTACTTGTAACACAGATAGAATGTGACCTGACTAACATATCTACTTTTAATCCCGAGCACACAACGGGTTCCTGTGATAACTCGAGCGAATCCGCAGACAACAGCTTGTATAATATTAAAATAGAAGTTTTTGTCCGTATTACCTATTTCTGCCGCCATAATATCAGCGCTTGCCGTTGACGTGTTGACGTGTTGGTCAGAAGATAAGGTAGACGGTAAACTTACTTTTGCTCGATGCCTAACATCCCGGCTTAAGGTTGGCAACGCACCATTACCATCTTTGGTGTCTTTAGGCGGCTTGAATTTCTTACTATCAGGAAATCCGTCCGCTTGTTTGCCTTTCGATATCAAAAAAAAATAAAAAAATTGTTAGTCTGTAGTTTATGTAGCGTTGTCTCGTCTTCTGTTTTTCCATTATCCGGTCAGATCCAAGGGAAATGGCGCTCTTATTTGCTGAATAGTGAATGTCGAGCACTTAGCCTCGCCTGCTTAAAGAATAATGTGGACAGTTTCAACCAGATTAGTCTATAAGAAGCTGGTTATATGAAACGTTCTCGTATTACGTTTCACCGTTCACATACTTCTTTAATTTTAGTTATTTCCAGAAATACCACACAAAAATAACTTCATGACGTAAAAACGAATTTTTCTCTTAGACAAAATTATACATCGACTCTCTTCTATGCCTAATCCTATACTTATCTTTTGATCTGGCGTGTAACTTCAACTTTTGTAAGCAAAAGTAAAGTTGCACACCAGATCAACGGGCGCGTGAGTTTTATTATTAAGGGATTAAAAGGCTAGTGTTTAAAACTATGATTATAACCAACAGTGACTCGAGCGGCATTTTTAAGTTCTGTGAACAATAATCAATTAGTATTAAATCGCCTGTGTGGTTTTGCGGTCCAGGTGCTGGAATTGTATCCATACGGTCCCGGGTTCGATTCCCGGGTCAAGCAACAAAAAAAAGGTTTGGTTTTTCCAATTTTCTAATAAAAAAAACGTTGCTCGGAGTTGGCGATAGACTTCCCACCTATCACATTGTGGTACTTAGTGACTTCACCTCTTCGGGGATTTGGACTAGAAGATACTCACTTACTTACTTTACCACCAACTGGGCACATATCCAATCCCGGGCAAAGTTATTTTGAATAGAAAATTTATAATAGTCATTTTCAATTTTTTTTTGTTGCACGACCCAGGGATCGAACTAGAGATTCCAAGAAGGGCGACGCCGGACCGCCAGACCACAGAGTTGATCATCCACAACCCCGAACAATAAGGCTTTCACATCCCGACGTTCAACATTTTAATTAATACATTTTCCCGAGCACGCCAGAGTCCCGTGGATAGAATAGACTACCTACCATCCTATCTGGCAACTCGTAAGAAGCAAAAAAGGCAAAGCAGAAACATGCCCGAGTAGAAATTCACTACATTCCTTATTACTGCCACCATAATTACCAGAAGGTAAGGTAGCCAATAGCAAGGTAATATATAACATTCTGCCTAAAACTTCACCCACAGGATAGCGATTCACCTATAACGACAACGGTGTCGATAGGCCTCTATAACCAGGAAAGCTATATGCTTATACAAAAAATAACATTTTCTGAATCCATACCCTTAACATAAATGTGAAATCTGTATATCTGTAACAGTTACACGGCCAAACCGCGGAAACTCTCTTAATGAAATTTGTCATTCATATATTTAAAGACCTAAGTTCAAACTAGGCTATTTTTTTTCAAATAGTAACTCATTAAAGGGTTATAATGAAGATGAAAATTTGTATAAAACTATGCTGACGAAGTCGCTCCTAAAAGCTTTATGTAAATACTAACATGCAGCAACCGCATTTTAATAACTAACCACACCATTAATAATGTTATGCACTAATCAATAGAATATTTCCATTTAATTCAATAAGCACTGCTTTCTATTAAAAGTATATTTAATAAACCTATTAATATTCTGATAACCCAGCCGCCATAACATAAGTGCTAGCCATTGTCACGGCAAAGTACTCGTAACATACAGTACAGAGCCTTTACCATGAGTTGGTATAGATTACGTTCGGTACGTTATGTATCGAAATCTATGACACTTATGGTTTAAAATGTGTTTCTCCTAGTTACCAATAGAGGCGCTGTTTAAAGTTTTCGTACAAATAATTTACAGAGGCCGTAGCGAGTACAGTAAACTTGACTAGCCGTAAACTCATGGTAACTGAGTACTGAGCCTCATCTCTGTTTTTGAAAAAAATACCTACAGCGGTGCGTCAACGCGCGGTAGGGCTTGCGCCTTCAGTATTATTATTACATCTGCCTATTTGAATTTTTTATTTTTATCGTAAATGTTGTATTAAAAAAAAACATTTAATGCATAGTAAATGTTCAATAAAGATATATAATTTACTTTAATTACCAAATTTCATTTAAATCCATCCTAAACAGCACAAGTGAAACTCAAAAACAGCACATACTGCAATAATTGTTCTTTGCCATATTAAGTAAATAGGTACTTAGACTTATTAAACCAAAATAACATTTAAAAATCACACGCTTACCAATTGGTTACAAAATAAAAAAACGCTACATCTACCATTTGTCACAGCGGCGCAACCGCGAATGATGTGTACAACATAAGTACCAACTGCATACCAGACTCGAGTCGCGTAGGTAAACGTAAACGCGTTTTCGCGTGAAATGAAGATAGAATATTGTATTACAGTGCCATGTCATGTCATTTAAATAATTTGGCCGGTAAACTATCTTTAACAAGAGCCTTGATTGGCAACTTTATATTTGTTAGAAAATTGTAAACACACATTTTCTATTTTGTTGATGCCCGAGCCGGGGTCAAACACGGGTCTCTAGAAGTCAAGTCTGATGCCGGACCGCTAGCTAGACCACAGAGCAGACAATTTCATATTTCATATGTTTTAAGAAAGGTAATATCAAACCAAAGACAACAATTAATGTTCTAAAAATATGTAATATATCTTCAAATAAGTATAAATAATTATACGTTTGTGTAAGAAAGAAAAACATACCGTAGAATGTGTAAAATCTAATTAGAAATATATACTAAAGACAGTGCTAAAAATAAAATATCTTAAAATAAACGTTTATTTTGCTCGGTGACAATTATACTTAGTTGTATCAAATTACATTTAGGGTCTTTTTTACCATCCTTAAGTAAAGTGTTGATTTATTACTCGCCGCTCATAGCTACTCGGCTTATAAAAGTTCCGAGTAATTTTCTTCAGTTTCACCAAAGAAGAGAAAGTGTCAATTAACAACTGTCCACATAACTGGTGTTGCTACATAACTACTCGAATGTGATGAAATGCGATCGTGGATTACTTGTCACATTAATCGACGAGTATCTTCACGCCCATATCCCCAAAGAGGTAGGCAGAGGCACAACCAGGGCACCCACGACTAGGCGAAGACACTAGATCCCAATGTGATAGGTGGCAAGCCTATCGCCATCCGGGCACATGTTCAGTCCCGGGCAACATTTTTAATGAGAAAATTGGAAATACCACATTTTCTTTTTCGTTGCCCAACCCGGGATTCGAACGAGGGACCTCATGAATTAATATCCAACGCTTAGACCGCTAGACCGCAGAGGCGACTACTTACTTACTTGTCACATTAATCGACGAGTAGCTTACGATAAGCTTTACTTGAAGATGGTGGAAGACACCCTTAAGCTCATTAAACAAATCCTTCGAGGTCGTGAAACGCGATAACTTAAAACGTAATTGCGAATGTGCCATCAAATTAAATGATTTCGAAGTCAGCACTTCTTGATTCTGGGGTTACTCGACCTTACGTCAGCTCGACTGAGACATTAGGTACGGAATTATCGAGTCAGCAAATGTCACGATTTACGAAATAAACCTCTAAACACAACAAATCGCACCTCCAGAATTATGGACGTAACTCAAAATGTATTTTTTTTTTTTGATAAACCATGAATAGAGTTTTGATATTAAGATCTTTCACCTGCCTTAGGACTGATTTCACCGATACTCGTGAATTATACCTTTTTTGTGGTTTGTGTTTACTTCCATTAAGTAAATTTATCATTTTAATTTTTTAAAACATAAATACATTAATAACACTCTTAAATTTAATTTAGTGCAATTGTAAATGTCTTCTAATCGTTTTACGCGATTGAAGAATAAGTGTGTATGATATTATTTTTGTACAGTTTTCTATTATGTTATGTATTGACGCCGACAAGTGTACAATTGTACCTACGTCGAATAAATATTATTTGATTTGATATTGTTAAAAACCGAGTTTAGTAAAACTGAGTTCAGTGTAAACGAGTTCAATTATCGGTTGTGATCCCGTTTATAAAAGGAATGCAAATACTTTTTTAACAAACTTTTACTTTTTGACAAAATTCTTATCCCCATACCATGAGAATATTTATTACCCATGAAACACTTTTTACTAATAAAATATTCACAATAACTTTGACAGTAACCAAAGTTTCTTTGACAATAAAATTGACATGTTTGACACTCTTGACAGTTGACTGAACGAGTTTTACTATAGAAATAGGAATATTAGAGGTCAATGGTTTTTACTTTGATAATTTTTTGATTGATAATAATATTTTGATGATGAAATCCCGGCGTTTAATTCGTTTTCTTTAAAATCACATAACATTTTTGTTTACTCGTTTATATTGCGTTAGTTGTAGTTAAAAAAAGTTTCGGTATGTTTGTTTTTTATTTATACACCATATCAATAAACAAATTAACATAAGTATGAATATAACCAGAGTTGCATTTAGCATTCTCTGCTTGCAAAAGAAACACTTTAACCTTAAGTTATTAATAATATATATTATACATAGAAATTACACCTATAACATTGTGGGACTAAGTAGTACCTTAAAGTAAGTGGGTGCCTTGGTTATATTTCTGCTTTCCTTTTTTTTATACCAGCTTAAAGATACTCATTTTAACCATACCTCAATTTAAGAATTTTATAAACAATGTTAGAAGTTGGTTAAAAGCGCGATTGGCAATAAATTTACTACCAATCACATCGTGGGACTTAGGCTGCGTTCAGACGACACACGCACGCCAAGCGCACACCACGCTCGCCATAACCCGCGTCGAACACACTTTGATTATTTTTCGACATAATTTGAGCCCTATTGTCACACCAATATTCTCAACTTGCATTAACCAAATCAATCCACCCACGCCACACGGCCACCACGCGGCCACCACGCACCCACCACGCGCCTGGCAAGTGCCCGCTAAGCGCCTGCCAAGCGCTTGCCAGGTGAGCACCCCGCACACGCGCAGCACACGCCTTGCGCCCGCGCTTCAGCTACTGTTGTATTGACTGTCACTAGTAGTAAAAGCGGGTGAGAGGCGTGCGCGATGCATTACGCGTGCTGAGCGCGGGTCTAAAGACGGGCTCAACGCGTGTGCGTGCTCGGCGCGGGTCATCTGAACACGCCCTAAAACATTTAAAATGGGTGGCGTTTTCTTGAAACTTTGTATCTAACAGTGGTTTTTGTGGAATTTTTAAGTTGAAAGGTAATCTCTTATTTGCTGAGTTAAGTATTTTAGTAACTCGCAGTGGAAGTACTGTATTATAAATGGTGGTTTGATCTAAATATATATGTAATAATTTAAGAGTATTGTCCGCTTATTTCCTCTATGTAGTTCGACGTACATTTGAAGTACATGTATATTTACACATTTACACATACATAAACTTTGTCTGTTGGTTAGACGCTTTAATTTACTTTTGTTTATTGTCTTGTAGCGCATTCATGTCTCTGTACACCGCGTCATTTACTCCAAATACAACAAGACGTCAAAATTTCGCCTAAAGGTCCTCTTTTTTTCGTGACTGATTTGGACTTATAAACTGTCTATAGTTAGTTGAAAATTCAATTCTTGATCTACTAAGTGGTGATATAACTGCTTGCATTGGGTTTCTGCTGTAACAATTTTTGTGCTTTTGCAAAATTCATTAAATTTGAAAGTTACATTTTTAATAGTTTGCCAGTCCTTTTTTCAACTGCTGTTTTTCTAAAGAAGTTTATATGCGGAAAATACCTCGGTCAACTGTTGCATTGCCTATGTGCTCAACATATAAACCTTCTTTTACGTTTGTGATAGTGTAATTGGAATAAGCACCTGTGATTTACTGTATCGCTAGATACAAGATGCATAGCCATTCTGAGATATATGTCAAGGGTTTTCGACACTTTGTTTTTTGTTTAGTCTTTGGATATGCTACGTTTAGAGTTCGTATGGTATGACTTATTTTATTTGTAACAAAAAGACGTCTGTTCTTCATAGTCAATCGTATTCTGGCGGTAATTTTCTGTTGGAGTGATTTCTGCCATATTTGATGAGGTTCTTAACGTGTTTGATAATGGTTTTTTTGGTCTGCGCTGGTTGTTGTAAGGTATATTGACGTGACGTTGATGGTTTGTTCCTTTTATACCCTCCTCGGCTGGTACTAGGGTAGTTTTCTTCAAATGTTGTCGAAATATGCGGTTACAAATAGTTCAAATGTAACCAGAGTCGCCCTCATTGGGTTCACTTGTAAATGTAACCAGAGTCGCTCATTGGGTTCACTTGTAAATGTAAAGCTTTCACAATGGTAGTGTAATCTTTCGTCAAAGGTCTAGAGGTCGGGTAATTTAGTCCCTATTTGTTTAATTTATGATAATGCGGAATAAACCATTTCACACTATGGAATACTTTTTGGAGTGAAACTTCTTTAGAATCGTTGTGATTTCGAAACGGGTGCAACGGAAAAGCGATAGGTGAGAGACACAAATATATATTCATCTCATTCTTTTGTCGATTTACTGAAGTTTCACTTCTATCACCTTATTTTTAAGTTGAAATATGAGTTGCTAGAACATGTAGTTTTTACAATAAGCTATAACTGTTTTTTTTAATCAACTTATCGTTGCTTAATTTAAATTGTTCGGTTCAGTCTTTCTAGGTAGAGTCTCGCAGCAACTCACCCGAACTGGTACAACCGTCTTACCTATTCCTGCCGCCATAATGTCATGACGTGTTCCGGTTCGGAGGGTAAG
>DVZK01000838.1:0-10738 GCA_018236665.1 Calephelis perditalis
AATTCCCTAGTCTCTGTGAATAGTGTAATTGCTTGGCAATTAAATTGTCGCGACTGAATAAAACGGTAAAAACGTTGGAAACGTCCAGTTAAAACACTTTTATTTTAGAAATTATCATAATTGTGGACTATTCTTTAACACTTTTTGTAATCAGTTATATTACCTCAGAAATATATTTTTACAAGCTTCAGGACTGTTGTAACATTTTTATATTAATGAAAAGCAGTATTGCTTTTTGGTCCGGGATATTTTCAAGAACATACACAAACTGCTTTCCTGTTACAAAACAAACCAATTTACGAACTAAGAAAAGATATAATTTACTCCCGTCTTTTACTGTTAGTATGAAGCGAGCTTTGGTTTTTCGTTATTAGCACCATGAACGTGGTAAGGAGTTAGGTAGAGCTTCGCGTCATCACAACAAGTTTTAACCCAATCCAAAAAGGAGTAGGTTAAAACTCGTTATTGTTTGTCGTTATTAGTAATTCGACTGATTTTTTATGTTTGTTTTGCAATTTCTCAGCCAACGAATAGATTTTTTTAATTTGTATTTCGAGGTGGTCTTCTACAAATTTTATCAGATTTTGAGTGAACTTATTTAATAAAATATATACGCATTAGTTTTTCATGTTATGATTTTAAGCTATCTTTTGATAGAAGAATAACAAAATCACGACATGGCAAGGAAATTGGAGTCGCTTTTTTTGCAGTTTTACTAAATAACAATAATACTAACAGTTTTAATAAAAAAAATGTTGCTCGGGATTGGATATGTGCCTGGTTTGCGATAGGCTTGCCACCTATCACATTGTGGTACTTGGTTTTCGGCTAGTCGTGGGTGCCCTGGTTGTGCCTCTGCCTACCCCTTTGGCGATATGGACGTGAAGATACTTACTTAAACTATTATAAATTTATCGATCACTCTGTTCTAAACTGGAACTCATCAACGACGAGCGCTAGCATTATGGCTTCTCTGCCTCATAACATCAGTGCTTGCCTCTGTCGTTTTGAAATTTACGAATAGGGAAGCCTAAGAACTTACATTTTTATAGAAGAGGACTCAAACAAGTATCGCCTGTTAGTGGTCGAATACTCTAAATACTTTAAACAACTATGCCATCTAAATACATTTTCTTTTACAGGATTGCCTGGACAGAATAGGTCAATCGGTTCAGGTGGCCCTGGCTAACGGGTGTGTGTATGGTAATATCAGTAATCTGCTTGCCGCACTAGATACGTTACCTGAGAATCGGTTGCTACGTATCATTATCAAAAGCCATCAGCAGAATATTTAATATTCGTCGTCATCTCGAAATATCTGTGATATTATAGAAACTGTAAATATTTAAAAATAAATTGTAATTATCATTGAGTCATTTGTTTACATTTACCCTAATTTCCTGCAGTATAAAAATATGAATATTGATAACGAAAAAAAATTAAAAATTCTGTGATTAGAGACAAGATAATAGCACTTCCGTTTTATGCTAAGTTAGCGCTTTCTGAAGTAATGTAGTTTCCAGTAGTCCAGCCAGTAAAGTTATGCAAGAGGTCCAATCTCTTGTGACATAACTACATCTTTTGCAGTGTTGATATATCATTGGTGTTCTAAAATCCTATCTTAACTACACTCAATTTTGACTAAGGGACCTTTAAGAAAAGAGCGTACTCATTCCTTATAGGTCGGCAACGCATCTGTGATACTCCTGGTGTTGCGGATGTCCGTGGGCGGCGGTGATCCCATCAGGTGACCCACTTGCTCGTTTGCCTCTTATATAAAAAAACTCAGTCGGATGTGCAAGTTGTCGAACTGATGGAGAAATGCGAGTTGGTTTTATAAATGTAATATGCCCAAGTGCGTATTTTTTATATTTAGAGTAGGTAATCCTAAATAATTAAATCCTAATTAGGATCTACTCTATTGTACCATTTAACTGTGCACCTTGTGCTATGACGTCATTTTCATTTTCCATTCATTTATTTAAGTTATTTTTTATGTCGGTAAAAGATCGTTTTGATAACGGTAACAAAGATGCTATGGCTACTGAAAGCTTGCGGCGAAGGCGGGGCAGCGGGAGAGGGTTCGCATTTCAGCGAAGTGCACAGTTGAATCGTAGGTACCAGTTGTAACCTGAAGTCAGAATGTTAAACTTGTAGGTAAGCTTAGCAGTTAATCGGAATACAACAAAGCAGCACTGACGAGATATGGTCGTCACATCTCTATTCTGTGAACAATATATTACATCTTAACTCATGAAATGACAGTAGTTATGATCATAGCTGGGCATTAACTCGGTAGGTAAACGAAGTTAACTTCTTCAACAAATTAACATTTAAGTTAACTTCAAAGGTATGAACGGAATCGTTAAATTTCCTCCAGTCCGTTAATCCAGTAAGAACCTATTAATTGCCGTTACGAAGCGCTGTACCTACCGCTTTTTTAAAGCTCCAAATCTTGTAAAAATGTGGCTAGACTGAAATAAAGACAGCGTTTCTCGGGGAACTAGATAGTAGCAGTATTTACCTATCCTCAAACACTGCCGCCGAACGTTTTCTTTCCTCGTTGTCGTCTGGATGATTTGTTTAAAATGGATCATGTGCTACCGCGACTTTCCCGGATAGGGATGCACCATCTTACCCATTCATGCAGGCATAACACTCGTGTCCCGGTTGACTCCGGAGGGTAGGTAATAGACCTAATTTCCCGGCTATAGGACATCTTAGACGCCGGCAATATACATGTATTGTCGGCAATATATATATCTACCAATGTATTGCGGTATCTATAGGAATCAGTTGTCTATTACGATCAGGAGAACTTTGTTGTTTCTATATATAAAATAAAAACTAGTGGCTTTTTTATGTGATGCATATTCTGAACATGGGACTGTCAAAAACAATCAACTTTTAGAAATATCATTTTAACAAGCAAATATGATACTTACTTGATTAATGTAGGTAAGTTTCATATCTATTTCCAGTGTAATGCTTTGATAGTAGTGCAGTCTGTCAATTATATTATGAAACATTCCAAAATCAACTACTTATTATTAAAAAATAATTAAAAAACATTTTCCACGAGACCAAATTGTAAATCTAAACCATTCTCGAATTCCCTTAACCACACACAAAAAATTTCATCAAAACCCCTCCAGTCGTCTAGGAGTTCAGTGACAAACACACAAACACAAGAAATATATGTACAAAGATATCAAACATTTACTTACAACCAACACCTTAGTTTTTAAGTATTTTTACACAAAAAATTTTACATAAATTTTTCTCTACACCTACCTTTAGCATGCTAACTATAACTAACTACAAAAAAGAGAATGTTGTCAATTCAACTATGTTTTCTACATTTTGGTATGTTTGTTACGCACTTACTTAATCAATTAAAAACCGATTTTGATGAATCTTTCTTGAAAACATATGTTGTAATTCCAATTTTTGTTTATGAAATTTATTACATTATTAACTATAAATCAAATACCACCAGTCAGATCAATAAATTCATGAAGCACCATCTCGGAATCATTAGATATCTTATTAATAACATGTTTGCGATAAATGTAAACAAGGCCACAAAATACATGTTACATATTATATTATAGTGTGTTGCACACAACTTGTGCTATCAATTACATGAATTCTATTGAGATTTAACTGAGATTGTTAAAATGATGTGTGTGTTATAAAACTGAAAATAAACACGCTAAGTTAAAAAGTAATTATTTAATTAAAATGGTTTAAATCTTCGACTCTGTTTAATTTGTGCTATTTTTTTCTTATCCTCTTCAAACTTTAGTCTTAAAGCTACAATGTGTTTCATTTTAGATTCTCTAATTTGGAAGGTATAGAAATTTTTTAACTCTTTCCTCTTTTTATTTTTCTCCTCCTTTGCCATAATTTTATTTTCCACTTTCTCTGTGCGAGCAAAGCTTTGAACTTTACCTTTTTTGGTAACTGTTATCCAGCCTTCATCATCTTCCTGTTCCAGTTCCTTTTCTTTCTTGTCAGCCAATTTTGTTTTCTTGTCATATTCTTTCATGAACAAATCTATGCGCTCCTTTAACACCCGAGGATGTACTATTGATTCATTGTATTCATCAATCCACTTTTTTAATCCAAGCTTTATTTCTTGATTATTGTAAGTCATAGGTCGTAATTTTGTTAGTTTTAATGCAGTATCCAACTCTGATACTTTTTTAAATACTAAGTAGCATATTCTGAAACAAGGTTTGCAATCCTCTTTTATAAATGTTACTTTTTCTTCTTCCGGTTTTGATGGCTTTGTAGAGAATATTACTGAAGTCACAGTGCCAGCTTCGCTAAAGGCATTTGATAAACCTTTTTCGTCTGCGTATGGTGGTATATTGAGTAAAAAAAGCGTTCGCCCACTTGGTTTGTCATTAGACTGTTCCCTTATTGCATGTTCCTTAAAATAAATTGTATGGGGATTTACTGAGTTTTCATGTAGTTTCAATTCTAGAGCTGAAACATTTAAAATTAAATTTAGGCATTAATGACTAAAGTAAAAATAAAAGATAGTAGATGAAGCAACAATGCTGGCCATACCTTTAAACTCGTGAATTTTGTTTGATTTGGCTGGTTTCATTTTCATGTATTGAGTCTTGATCAAATTTATAATATTCCCATTACTTGAAAGGCAAAATTAAGGCCAAACACTACAGTAGTGCTTTGTTTACAAAATGAAAATTAGACAGGAATTAATTTGAGGTTATGTCATATGTGCATGCTTTTTATTTTTAAAAGCAAAGGTATTTAAACATTCAACCTTATTTTTTTATTTTTTCTTGACTGATTTCTGTTCGTTATATTTGTTCTATTCGTTATGTTATTTGACTTTTGCATAAATTTATCATAATTTATATAAAAAAGTCCTTAAAATTACATTATTGTTAATATTTTTACAAGTTATCAACGTTACGAAAGCATTTTTTTTTCGAAAGACTGAATTTAAGAACGTTTCTTTGCTTAGTACTCATAAATTGAAGAACAGTTACAGTCAAATTTGTTGTGTCAAATGTCAGCTGTCAAAAATTAACTTTGTTGGCGATAGAAGCAGAACATTGTGAAATATCGTTTGTGTGCCTAAATTTTGGCATTATTATTGTTGTGTATTTTACGGCAATGTGTGGTAAAATTATCTTACTGATATTGTGTTCTAGTGATGTTATCTACCACTGCAAATAGTAGGGCTAAGAATCCCAAGTTACCGGATAACAATGACACCTCAGATCGTGAAGAAATCGGACATGAAAACACAACGGACGATAAGGTCAGAGGTTATGTTAGCTCTTACGATGGGCCTTCATCGTTCGGTGGACCCAGAGACCCTCGATTCCGCTCTCGCGGCCGTGTCACTGAGTTTCGACACTCCAGAGGTGGCGGGAGAGGTGGACTTCGGGGCCGTGGTGGTTTCCCGCCACGAGGAGACCGTGATGAGAATTCCTACAAATATCACGAATCCATAGGCGTCTCGAACAATGATAATTGGTCACAAGGAAACAGCAACAAGTTTTTTGAGAGATCTGATTTGGTAGTAAATCTACCTGAAGATCCACGCATATCTAAGTTATTACGACGACTTTGTGCTGAAGGGGACAGGGAAAAGTCACTTCTTATATGCAGTAAGTTACAAGATGCTGTAATGTTGCCAGAAAATGCCCGATACATTAGAAGGGCCTATGAGATTCTGGTTGAATCACTCCTTGACGTTCTATATGATGCTCCGAGTCCGGAAACAAAGGAAGGTGCAGCCATTGTACTAGGCAGAATTGGTTATGTTATGGGACCTGATTTCAAAAAACATTTAGACTGGATTGTCTCCACCTATAATGCCCATAATTCATCAATAAAACACTTATTAACTCTATCATTTATAGAGACATTCCAATTAGATTTTCAAACTCCTAATCTGTCTGATTCAGCTGAAGTAACATTAGAGAAATTGCAAGTTATCATTGAAGGTACTGATTCTGCCGATGTTTTCATGGTTGCTATAAACGCTATGATTATAATGTCAAATTCATATCCTGAATATTTTGCGAACCATTTTGTTGATACAGTTGACATTTTAGTAGGCTGGCATGTAGACAATGCTCAGCCAAAAAAGATTAAGGCATTTGCTCTTCAATCACTGTTTAAATTAAGTCGACACTGGCAGGCAGATGTTGGATTTTCTGTAAACTTACTTAATCAATTTCTGGAAGATATGGTGGCATATAGCAATGATTTAGATACAAACAAAAGTGAAAAGGATGCCGATTCAACTTCACAAGAAGACTGTATGCAAAAGATTTCATCTTTCTTGAATGTTTTTAATACTGTTGTGAAAAGCTTAGGCACTTTATTGAGCCCAAATGTTACTCAAATAGTGACATGGAATTTCTTGACTGATGCAATGACAAAAATCCTCCAAGTATTAATTGATACATTGAAAGAGTATCCTGAAACAGAATTGTTGCTGGCTGGTAATGAATGTGTAATGCTTCTTTTGAAATATTTACAAGGTAAATCTACTTCTTGCTCTGTTTTGCTGTATTCCTTAATAACAATGGAAATGGAAATATTTTTGGAATTCGATGAAAGTGTTTGTCTAAGTATAATAAGCTTAATATCATGTACTATCAAGGAAATAGCTTCAAATTTACCATTAGAATTTATTACACAGACCATTGGACCAGAGTCATTATTACGTCCTTTGCGTATGTCTGGAAATTCACAAATATTAAGTGGTGTTATGTCTGTCTATAGTAACTTATTAAATCTTAAGAACATACCACTTTTGCAGGAAGCATACAAATTTGTGTTAACAGACATTCAAAATTCTTATATAATTCTCATACCAGAAATACATATTATTCAACCTGAATATACAGAGGATATCACAAAAGCAAATGCTGAAAAAAATATTGTGTTTTATCTTCAATGTTTGTCCGAGTTAGCTAATGCGAGCAATTCTATAATTGGTATGTGGGCTTTGCAACCAAGCATATTAGATTTATTAGCGATTAAAATGTGTTCACATAACGAAATTGTAATGTCAGAACAACCAGCACTGCAATATGCAATCCTTTATCTATTGTATTCTCATTGCAAAAAGAATAACCACTTTATTGCATCAAGTGATTTGGTGACAAACACTCAACAAAGAGCAAATGATTTATTTGGACTTACGAATCTAAATCTTGGTGAAGTTTCTACCTCCAGTCCTACTTCTGGACATCTGGGTGTAATTTTTAATACATTAAGCATTGTTTTGGATGAGCAAGCTCCAAAAGAAACCTTATTACTGTTATTAAACTGGATATCTGATATTTTTTGTCAATTAGATAAATATTTACCAATAGTTAGTGTTTCTAAAGGATTTATTGTTCTAATTAAGAACATGTTAACATTGGCTCACAGCTTTGATGCTGATATAGCTTTGCTTGTAATACAAAACTTTCATTTTCTCCTAAACAATAAGAGTATCTCATGGAATGTAATGTTGGTTAAAACAATTGCAGTTATATGCATGATGCACATAGATAATTCGAATAAAACATTAGCTGACATATGCAAAGAAGTATTGTTTAAACTGCCATGGGATATAGTACAACAAGAGTTCGATAAGCAGGCTGTAAAAAGGTTTACAAGTCGTAAATTGAATCAGAATACCATAAATTGTGACACCAAAATCAATTCATTCAAAGATTATTTATTGACAGGATCATTTACAACTTTGCCTAATCACCACTTTAAAGATATTATGGATAAACTCATGCAGGTTAATTTTGGGAAAGAACACGTTATGATAAATGTCTTAATATGTTCATGGCCACTACAAACTCAAGATGTTGATGATAACAATCTGCTATTTTTTCGTCAATGTGCCTCAAACTTTACCTCTATTACAATCAGTTGGGCATTATCTGAATTGGCCCATACATGTATTTCCTTAAAGCTAAGAACAGCACTAGGGAAACCCCAAGAGACATTTACTAAGATAGAAGGTACTTTAAAAGCCGTTGCAAGAGAAATTTCTTCATCAGATTTAAACTTTGTAGTAGAAGATGAGAATCAAAAAATGTTGTTTGAAATAGTTGTTGCTGAACAAACTAGATCTCGATGGCTTATTGAATTTATGATGTTTTTAGAGAAATACACCTATAATGCAGCTGATGGTACAGCAATAGCATTACCTGCTGAGGCAAAACCAGTAAAAACATTTTTCCATACAAATTGGTCTACTTGTCGGGAGTGGTTAAATAGAGTTCGTCCAGCAGCCCTGGCAGTTAGTATTTATTCTGGACATTATGGTGCTGCAATATATCACGCGTCCCTGATTTTACAAAATGCAGGAAATTCAAAAACAAATATTGACATTGAAGCAATCACAATGAGTGTAGTTAAAGGACTTATAAAAACACAAGAGCCAGAAGTATTACTTGGACTTTATGTTTGGATTCACCAAACATTTGATTTAAAACTTCGATGGTTAAAGGCAGCAGCTGACCAAGCTAACTCTCGTTTTGAATCTGCTATTGATTTATATAATAAGTTTGAGAGTAATATAAAGCAAGATAATAATACAGTTAAGTCTCCAGCCGAGATGAAAGTAAAGAAATTTGTTGATGAACAAATTATAGAAAGTTACAAAAATTTGCAACATTGGGATGATATGGTGTATTGGAAACAAGAGAATGATTTGAACCAGTCAGTAAACATAAAACCATATGTGGCATTAAAAGATTTTGAAGAAGGTAATAATGTTGAGGACCTTTCAAATTGGGATATACTCACCAATGAAATAAAAGAAATACCTAAAAATGTGTCCTCATGCCAGGGATTATTAAACAGAATCGAGCTAACATTAATACATACTGCACTAAATATATACAATAACAATTATGGAGACAAGCCTGAATCAGTGTTAAATTATTGTGAAACTTTGCTTAATTTGAGTGCTGAAGAATTTGCAAGAACTAATTCCATTCCATTTTTAAAAGAAATAGCTATACTTCAGCTTGCTTATTATGGGTTATTCAATGTCATAAAACACGGGAAAGCAATTGTTAATCCTTTCAAACCCTTTTCGATTAAAGAAAATAAACATGGCACTGACATGAAAAATTTAAATCGTGTTTTGTGGTGGCATCAGTATTTTACTAAACTTGACATGACTGAAGAAAATGTATTTTATAATGAATGTTTGCGACTTGACATTATTAAGAGTGCAAGAAAAAATGTTAATTTAAATATGGCTCAAAGAGAACTTTTAAAACATTTCAAACAAAATCAAGCCCTTCAAATGAATTTAACATTTAATAATTTAGAAGAGTTAAGTGAAATATTAACTGTATCATCAAATACTTATGATTTGGATATTTGGACATTAAATAATGCTACTGCATTAGCAGAACTTTGCAAAGTCACCTATGCAAAAGAAGAACAAAAAGTTCGTGCTATTAATCTATGTGCAAGTATTTCTCTTGGGTTTTCACAAAGACTGGCTATGAGTGAACACAGCTACGAGCTACGTGAAAAAGGCACAAGAATGTTATTAACTCTCTCAAAGTGGGTGCAAAATGAGAGTGAAAATATTTTAGAAAAAGACACACCTTTATTAAAATTGGTGTCTGCTCTCCCTGAAATCGGATTAGTTGACAATAATATTTCGAAAAACGTGATTCCTCTATCAAATTCCTCTGTTGGTAAATTGTTACAGTTTGGAGTTAATCAATGTCCTGGATTAGATAAAGCGTGGGCTAGATTTGTGGCGTGGTGTTTTAGATGGGGTTGTAAAATGGTAGAATTTAGCTCTAAGACACGAGAACAACTTACAGAAAATGACAAACTTCAAATAGAAAGTGTAATAATTGGATATTCCCAGCAAGATTTTGAAGTAGTTCGTGAAATACTGACAAAGACTAAATAATTTTGATCTTATTATCAGCTCGGTTAAAGTCGAATTAAATTCGGATCTTAGACCGTTATTGGGACACATAATTCACATGTCAACGGCGTAAAATATTTTTTTTACCGGAAATTGTCAGGAGCACGTACATATTAATTAATTTGCTCTCATTTTATGAAGCACCATAAACATTTTTTACAATTTTTATAGCCATGGTCGTAACTTTTTACTAAAAAGCATTTCCTCTTATTTTGTGCTACATTTGCAAGGGATTGTATAAAAACTCACTGACGAAGAATGTTCACTGGAGGTAAATAAAATATGTTGTGAGGTCCTCGACATCATTATCATACGAGAGGGAGTGAATGTGAGAGTAACTGGCGAAGTTTTTTTAAATGGAAGTAGAGTTGTAACATTTGCTTTATATATATTTATTGGTAGAAGCAAAGACCTTGATGGTTTTAAACTGCACCTGGATTATATGCCACTGTGGTCTAGCGGTCTGGCGTCGGACTTGACTTTTTTAGGTCCTGGGTTCGATCCCCGGGGGTCGGGCAACAAAACACAAATAGGAAACGTATATTTTTAATTTTATGATAAATATAACGCTGCCCGGGATTGGATATGGCTATTAGACATGGCTATTAACCGGCATTTAATGGATATTAGATGCCGGTTGGCGATAGATTTGTCACCTATCACATTGTGGGACTTTTTTTTTCTTTTTTTTTAATGGCATTGGAAGGCAAACAAGCAGACGGATTTCCTGATGGTAAGAAATTCTCGCCGCCTAGAGACACCAAAGGTGGTAAT
>DVZK01000839.1:0-10736 GCA_018236665.1 Calephelis perditalis
TCTTTTTGTTGTCCGACCCGGGATTTGAACCCGGGACCTCATGCAGTCAAGTCCAACACCTGAACTGCTAGACCACCGAGGCGATTTAAACTTTGAGATGTCTTTGTTTATTAATAAAATGGCCAGGGTTTTAGCGGTGCATTGCCAACCTGAGGCTGGCTTTAAACCTCTTGCGCAAGTAATTTACCAGCTACCCTACTCTCTGATCTGGAATAGGTAGGCGTCTCGAGTTTGACAGCACTAGTTGAACAATCAAAGATAATTAATTATACCATGTGACGGCAATAGGGTCGTCACATACGTACGGCATGGATTTGAGCGAGTTGTGTTGGTATTTCCAGGGTGTGCTCGAGGAGAACGACATCTTCCGCAACGCGCAGGCGGGCGTGCTTATCTCGACCCAGAGCCACCCCGTGCTGCGGAGGAACCGTATCTTCGACGGGCTGGCCGCCGGCGTCGAGATCACCAACAACGCCACCGCCACACTAGAACATAATCAAATATTTAATAATAGGTTTGGAGGTCAGTACCACATATTGTTCTACACAGTAGAGAAAGCAAATCTTGTATTTTCTTATTATTCTATTTGATTATAATATTTTATCTTAGGGGTTACGAGCTTGAATATACTTCAATTTTTAACCTATATATATTCCGATATTCCGATCCAGTGGTAGATTTATAATTGTATAGACGCGACACAGGTGCCTCTTGTAGGTTTACGTGAAATAAAGATAATTTATTTTTATCATTATATAGAAAAAAGGAGGAGGTTATATATTAGACTCACATATATTTTTTTATGTATGTCAATCGATGTTCAGCCAATTTTAAACGTTTTTATTTTATTTTAAAGAAGGTACTTTCCAGGTTATCCCATTACCACCAAGTCTGGATCTGATGAAGGAATCCCGGTAAAATGAGGAATATTACCTCATTTTTCTGCACCTAGACGAAGTCGTTTTCTTGGAGATTGTATAAATTGTATATTTCCGCTTTATTACACAAGGCTTAAGTTTTAAGTAATATCCTTACTAAGTACATAACATACTTTTAACTAATGAAAGCCTAATATTCATGCCCGTATTCCTGAAAGGAAATAGAGGTACAACCAGGATATTCACGGTACTTAGTCCTACAATGTGATAACCGGACACTTATCCAATCCCGAACAACGTTTTCATTAGAAAATGAAAAAAATGAGTTGTTAGACCTGGGAATCGAAACCGAAACGTCATATAGTCAACGCGAACACCGAACCACTAGACCACAGTAGCGACATACTCATTTAATAAATAACTTACTGAGTGTGAACTATACATTTTTTTTTCGGTTTTTTGCTACACAATTATTTTTAATTTACTTAGATATTGTCCATATTATATAAACGCGGCATTTTTTGTAAAAAAAACTCACCACAAAGTTATTGTTATAAAAAAAGTACGCGTATATTACTTAAGTTCTAAGAAATGTTTTCATAACTATGTTTTTAGGATCTGAAAGAGACAAAACCGAGTGGGCTGGCCCCAGTACTCCATACGTGACAATAATCCGTTCCGTCCGTTTCCAGGTCTTTGCCTAGCGTCGGGCGTGTCCCCGCTGGTGCGGGGCAACAAAATATTTAGCAACCAAGACGCCGTGGAGAAGGCCGTGGGCGGCGGACAGTGTCTATATAAAATATCGTCCTACACCTCCTTTCCTATGCATGACTTTTATAGGTAAGTTACATTTGGATCACATTTAAATGTATATCAAAACCTAAGCAGTACCTTCATAGAGGCTGTCAATAAGTTTACGGCGTTGAAGAAGTAAAAATAGATAAAAAATAAAGCTAAACCTATTTAACTTTCCTTTAGATGAATTTAAATAAATATACCTTAAATTCGAATACATTACGCAATATGGACCACAAAATACGATTCACAAGTTTTTTGTAGCATAAGACAGTAAACAAGCACACGGTTTTTCTTTTGGTCAGAGACAACCGTGGCCTACAGACACCATAGATGTTACAGGTGTGTCGATGTTCTGTCGGCCACAGTTAAGTCTATTGTGCAAGTCTAAGTATAAAACGTAGTTAATTTAAAGTATATAGGCCTTCGTAAGATAATTATTAGTATGGTGTATGTATGTTATTTTTTATTGCCAACATTTTTACATTTCTAAAACCTAAATATTTTAGGCACTTAACAAAAAACTAATTATTGGACTTGTTTTATATAATAGTAACAATATAATCCGACGGTTCAGGCCGCATGATGGCAACCCATCATTGACACGGTGTCTACAAGCGTTGTGTATTTTTTGACATTAGGATATATGTTTCGCATTATATATGCGATATAATCGCATTCATTTCTTCCAAATATTAAACATACTATATTATATATAACATATTATATAAAACATTTCTTCCAAGTCCCTTACGGGGTAGGCAGAGTGTATTGAGTGTCAAATCTCACGATCCTGCCAGCCTTGTCTGGCTTCCTCTACATCCAATATCCTTTTCATATAAACACGCCGATTTCGGAGACTTGATACCACCCGCGGATAATATTCTAGCGATCTGATCGTGGAGTGTCAATCTTGGTCTCCCCGGGTACCTACATCCATCCACATTCGCATTGTATATTTGCTTTGTCAATCTTTCATCTGTCTTTCTTTCCACATGAAGAAACCAGCGGAGCATGCTAAGTCGCAAAGTAGTTTTAATGGAGCTCGGGATTAATTCGGAACTTAAATATTTTGTTTTTGTTTATAATTTATTTTACATTTTTCTTTATTCTATGGCTCCAGTGAAAAACTGCCACGTAATGTGCAGGCTATAAAACTTGAAGAACAAGAAAAGTTCTTGAATGGTCTGAACCAACATACACTAAGTGTAGGACAACCACCCACTAAATGAGATGCCAATCGTTATTAGATCCTCGAAGGCGAAGTGCAAGACGTGGGTTACGGGTTAACCTATATTCAGCAGTGAACGAGTGAAAGCTGAATGATGATGATGATGATGATTCCGACTTCAAATAACACAAATTGATCTGACTCCCAAGTAGGCATTTGTGTACTAGTCCGTGATTCTAATAGGTATATACAAATACATATATAAAAAAATAATCAACCAGATCCAGACAATGGTCTAATAATTAAATATTTGCTATATGTGACTGATTGTTTGCTTGCAATGTTTCCAGATGCCAGACATGTAACACAACAGACCGGAATGCCATTTGTGTGAATTGCATCAAAACCTGCCATTCAGGGCACGATGTAGAGTTTATACGCCATGACAGGTACATTTTATATTATCATTAGAGATTGCACACTTCATCAGACGATTGGACACTAAAAGTTAGTTTATATATGCATTGTGGGATTGTATTCCAGAATGTAATTCAAATAATTTTTTCTTATATTTGAAAATCACTTATTTTTCGAAAAAATATTTTGTTGCTACTAAGTTTACAATGTTTATGGTTTTGTTGTTTACCAGAGTTCAATCGTTTCTTGATTTTTTTTTGTTTATCAGATAAAATTGAAAAACTGCGATAAACAGAAAGTGGCGGTGTGTTACACGTTTCTTTATTGTTTTCACTCATCTATTTGTGATTTTATATTTTAAAAAAATTGAGTTTTTTCTAAAGTGGTGCTATGTAATTATGATTGAATGAAAACGAAAAAAATGTTTTATTAAATTTGATATTTAAAAAAATACATCAATATTTCGTATTTACTTCATGATCGTAATTACGTAATTACTAGTACCAACGGAAGTGAAAAATACCGTGTTTCTTATCTTTAGAATCGTAAATTTATTAATGAAAACGATAAAGTAACGTGTACTGAACTTCCAATTTCCTGTTGTCGCATCTTTTCATTTTATCTTTTTTGTAGAGCGTACAAATATTGCCAATTAAGAAGCAAATCCTACAATTATCGGAAATATGTACAAAATAAAATCATCGTATTTGTCTTAAACATCTAGAGATATATAAAATCATAAGAGACATTAGCAGTAAAATAATTAGAATGTGTTACTATTTGTTTGTTGTTTTATTGCTGTTTTTGTAATTAGTAAGTTCTGTTTAAGTTTCAGTCAAGTGTTGTCAGTTAATTAATATAATCTGTCTTTTTTTGTGTCACTTTAGAATTTGTTAATAAATCAGGAACAATTTGCAATTCTAGTTTGTTTCTTTACTTGTCATACATATTTTTTTTCTTATTTTATTTAATTTATGGGTAAGGGTATAAATTAATTTTTAATTAATATTTCATCAGAATCCGACAAGTAAGGCCTAGGCCACACGGCGAATATTCACTGAGCGATTTTTTCTCGCAGTTCTTTTCTCGTTTCTCGCACAAGTTATTCATAAAATCTGTGATCTGATGCAAATTCATGCGATGCAGATTTGTTTTCGTGCGAAAAAACACACTAGTTAATGTGTTTGTTGAAACTACATTAAGTATGTTTCTTGAGGTTTAATTGCAATTCTGGAATACAAACCTTCGACATATTGTACAAATAATACGTATTTAAAATAGTAATTTAAATTACGGTAATATGCATGATATTTGACACAAAAAAATTGTAATTATATTTTAAGACGAGCTGATCAGGTTTTTAGGAACGCAATTGGTGTTTGACACTTTTTTTTCTCTATTTTTTATGTTAGTGTGAAAGTTATAAAGTTATAATTTTGCACACTTATACTGCTTGAATGTGTCTTTGGGCGATAAAAAGACACGTATCTTGTAAGTCAATATCTGTCATTCCTCATTTATTAACAAAAAAAAAATTCTTGAACTAATAGGCAATTCTGCCTAACCTTCAGCACGGAACACGACAATAGCGAACACTAACTTTATAGCGACAGGAATAAGTAAAGCGGCTTTAATAATATAATAGTACTGCTGATATTAATGTATCACCTAGTCAATATGCAAGTTGGCAGAAAATTCTAGTTTTTTTTCAACAATGGTATGGCTTTGTGTTTAGATTTTTCTGCGACTGCGGCGCGGGCACGCTGTCGAACCAGTGCCAGCTGCAGGGCGAGCCCACGCAGGACACGGACACGCTGTACGACTCCGCCGCGCCCATGGAGAGCCACACACTCATGGTCAACTGAACCTCCACCATCCTCCCACTACCTTCACACCTGACCACCGCCCTTCCAAGTGATATGTGGCAGTAAATGTCTCACAGAATGTTAGGAGATGGAAAACATACTGTGTACTGGCCCCAATTCTGATACTTTATTTATTTGTCTCTCAAATGTCTTTGTTTTTGACTAGAATCGTTTGTATATAAAATAACATTTACATATAACCAGGGCAAAGCCAAATTAATATTGTTAACAGATATAAAAAAATCATGTTCATATATTGTCAAAATAAAACTCACAAATAGTATCAACAGCAAAAACATTATATTTGAATCATGATTTATGAAAAACAGCAAATGAAAAAAAATAACTAACAGTCCAAGCGTCGACTTGAAACTATTTGGAGACAATTACACTTATTCTTTATTATATCTGTTTTCCATTTAAGCTATTTTATTTTGTCATATTTAAATTACATTAAAAACTTACCAACTGGAAAGTTCAAAGAAAAGAAAATGGAATTACAACGGTCGAGTTAAATCATATTCTTTAAGTGATGTTAATTTGTCTACATTATTTAAATAATACAGAGTATATTAAATTGTTGATTAAATCTTTCTTTAATACTATGGTAACAATTAAAACCGTTACTTTTCAAGTCTGACTAACTCGTTCGTATCTAAAAATTAAGCTCGAACTTAAATCTGGTTTTAGTGTAGGTTTAAGAGCAGTTCCTGTCACAGACAAAACTTATTAAATATGTATTTAAGTTAGAGTATCGCTCAAATGTGTTATTTTGATAATATTTCCAAACTTCACAGGATTATTTACTAGATGAGCCCAAAAATTTCATTGAAATTTGGCCATCCTATTTCGGAGTTTATGGGGAACGTACACAGACATGTATCGAATTTTATATTATATTGGTTTAGTTAGTACTGCAATTGGAAGCCCGGTGTGTCTGTTGAAGGCAGATACGTGTGAAGCAGGTCGTTTTCGTATCGGGAAATGTTTGTATCCGACCGTGACCCATCGTATTAGTATTACTCTGTCCTCCGGTACTATGGTTTCACCTTCCGTCCGCCTCGTGGCAGCTTCGTAATATCGCGGGTGGACGATATACCTTCAAATGTGTCCTAATTTCTCATATAGTAACGTGTTTAAATGTACTTTTACCTGTGTTTATATAATTTTGGCTCAGTGATTAAGAGGATTTCGTGGACAATGTCTCTTATATTAATTAAACAAAATATTACGATTTAGTATTTTTAATAAATGTGATAAAATCTAAAACGAAAAAAAAAGTATTAGTTTTCCTCCGGGGAAAAATCATTGGATTTTTTTAAATTATCAATTTTACACGGGTTGCTTTAATAAATCAGGTAACTTAAAAAATTATATTTCAGTATCATGTTATATTATAAATTTATCTTGTAAATAGAATATATTTCGATTAAAAAACATCAGTTCAATGCCTTCGTATTACTTTTAGATAAGCTATTTCATGGTTGAGGTAGTTGCATGATTCAAAAACATTGCTATATGTATTACAAATGAGTTAAAATCATTATTTTTTTAGTAAATTTCAAAGGACTCTATCTAATATATTGATAACATATTAAGATGAAAGAAGCGGTTACCCAATGGGACACTTATAGCTGATTGGTTAAGAGCCAACACAGTTAATAACTAAAATACATTTAAATAAGTTACTATATCGGATGACTAGTGCACTCTAGTTTGACAATTATTTTTATTAACTAAAACCGCGCAACACAAATACTTCCACCAGTCGCACTGGACTTGTCCCACTGTTGTATTATGTATATTTAATGAATTATTTCGGAAGTTGTTACGTTTTTGCGCTGTTTTTTAGTGGCATTATTTTATGGGGTACTTAATAATGTATTTGATCGTGTAGTGTCATGCATTCCCAAATTGTAATCATCCCTTTTTGAGAAATCATACTTAGAATAATGAAGTTTGTTTTTTAAGATACTGATAGATCCTTAACACTCGTCGAAAGCTTTCACTTTAAATGTACGGGGCGTATCCGGTGGATGTTATCAACTTTCCTTCCGTAGATAGCAAGTGAATGCTTTCGATGCGTACCATTTGTATATCCTAAAACCACGAAGGAGATAATTTTTATTTATCTTGAAACTTTTTTTTTATGTTTAGTTTACGTAATCCAACGACTAAACGAGTCAGGTTAGCTATGTGTAATATATTAAGTATTTTTATCTATTTGACATTAGGATTTCATTTTTATATTTGAGCATTTATCTCTTAGCTGTCCTGACGGTATTCCTGTTACGTTTTAGCTAATAAAGATATTTGTACTAGTTTAGGATCAGGCTGGCAGCCATATCTCCCCGCCCAGGACCGCCTCGCCTAATACTTCGGCGCTCCTGTCGCGCTTTGTAAATATTTATGTCACACAATAATCGCAAATGTAGCAATTAATGTATTTGTATCATTATATTTTTATTATTGATCACAATATGTATAAGGGACGTACATTGACGGACAGCCCGCGAGTCGAACGGCTCCAGTGTATAGTAAAATGAATTGTATGAATGTACGTATTGAATCGGTGAAGATCTTAGGTACAATTGATATTTTATTGTTAATTTAATTGTGGTATTGATATCGAACGACAAGCAATGTTAGAGAAACCGGATTGGCCGTCCGCGGTCGGAGTGCTCATAGTGATAAGTTAGGGGATAAGCTGTATTGAGAATCTAAAGTACTTCATAATCACTATTTGCAAGGTTCAAATTGTTGTCTCCATAGCACAGAAATACCGATGATGCTTTTTTATAATCCTCAATCTGTGATGAATGCTATATGTAAGAGAAGTATTTAAGTTCCGCCACTTGCGAAAATACTCACATTTGATGTGTCTTTCCAAATTGTTTGTGCGCCCGCCGCGTTCACTATATATTTGAAGAATATTATTTATTGAATTGTCAAGTATGTTTTATTTATTGAAAATTATTCTGGTGTTTTTTTGTTTATACTTGAAAATACTACTGTAAAATCCGTGATATACATCATATAACATTACATACTGGCCTTTTATTTTATCTACGGGTATTTTATTTGAATGGTCCCGTTTATGGTGAAAATAAACCGACATCACCTGCTGGTGGTTATTTGATTATGAAATTGGTGCCGGAGATGTCTAAATCAATCCATTGCTGTGCAATAGCTCGTCCGGATTGGTTGTACTGACTACTGATTACACATTCCTGTCTGCGTTCGTCATTGTCGTGTTCCGTATTTGGAGGTTAAGATGATCGATAAACGCAAGTGGTCTTAGATCTTGGTCAATGTAGCGACTCTTACCATTAAGACAACCGCTTGCTTCTTCGTATGTTGTACATAAAAATTGCCAATTTATTCGCCTAGTATGACTACCTAACTACTAACTAAAACGGAATACATATTTGTTTTTAATATTGCTTTATTCTCTACTGTATGTAATGATTCCAACTCACCTGATTAAATGGGAAAGGACCGAATATGGGTTCTAATGCCCTGAAAATACCATCTTTTAAATTAACCGCTCGTCAGTGGAGCACCCGCGACTCGAGCAATGTCATCAACCCGATTTCTGAAGCATCCTCGCAGCGTGGTGTCTATGGATCGCTTACTATTTTTGGGTCGAATTACCGCTCCTGGACCTTTTTGTCTCATTCTCTCCTGTGTATTATAGAGTAAGAAGTCCGAGCCACCATTTTATGCCATGCAAATCCTATGTGTAATACAAAATTTTGGAACAAGTGAGTTTGTAAAGCTATGTTGCGATCCCACTCAGTCTTAGAACTTAAATTTTCAAGAAATAATTATATAAAAGTGTACTATTATTTTACTTGTATTGTTATTAGTACACATACAGGATAAAATAGTATTATGGATACATGAATTTAGTACTTTATTTTTATTATATTTCAAATTATTATACCATATTTTTAACCACTTTTCTAAATCCATTTTCTAGCGGTATTACGGCCACGGCGAAGTTGAAATTAATAATGGCACTAAATTAATGTTTCTAGATTCTTAATCCATTTAGCTAGCATTAAAGAGAATAGTGTATTTATGCATGCTCGCGGCGCGGTGCCACAGACAAGGCATGTCACCATTAAACAGCGCCACTGACGAGAGGTTATGAATTTTTGCTTAATAAAATTTTACACAAAAAACGAAATCACAAGAAAATATTTTTAAATTGTGAAGAACTGCGTAGATTACTTGTAGCATTGACGTTGTTACGAAATGAGTGAACGATGCGTCACAAAACTGCTATGTAGTAGTCACAGTCACAGTCATAAAACTATCCCGTAGCAAGGTTTTTTAGGGACGTAATGTTACGATAAGTCGATGTAGTATTAAAACTTTCCTGATTTAAGAGTTTATGGTAGACCCCCTGTACAGGTCTATTCGGATTGGTACCACCCTATTCCTGCTACCTTCATCAGTGCTCATCATTTTTATGTATCAGTTTTGAGACTAGGGTAGACACAGTAGCTTTAAAATTCTACATTATAATCATAATCATAGAGTTGTTGAAAATTTAGGTTTTTATTACATATATCATTCGACAGATTGCAACTCGGTTTTATAAAAAAATGTTAAAAACTAAATTGAACCACTAAGTTTTAAAACGAAAACCAGATCACAATCGATTTTTTTAAGATCACAAAAAATGTTAAGCCATGTCACGTCAACTTAAATAAATAAACTTGTTATTTTTCATACTTGTGTGAAACTTAATCAGAATAGATAATAATTACGTAGGTAAGTACATTAGAATTTATAATATTAGATTAAGAATGCTTAAATTCTTCCTTCCCCTTAACCTTGTATATATTTTGTGTAGTTGAGTTATATATATTCAGCTTTGCATCCTGAAACTCAATTTCGATCTATTTGTCTGTTTTTTTTAAATGCGGAAATTCTTAATTCGAACGTATGTTTTTATAATATTATGTGCTGCTACAAAAGTTTCAATTAATAATGTGTAATTAGGTATATTTGCTTGCCTAGAAGAAAAAGGAATTTAAAACATGATTAAAACAAGCAACAGCTAGTATAATCTACCTAAATATGTCTATATGTATAAAAATGAATATCCATTTCGCGTGATCTTACTAATACGCCTGAACGGATGGACCAATTTTGTAAGTTTTTTTTGTTGGGTTGGTTAATGTCAGGAGAAGGTCCTTATTTAGAGCAAAACCGGGAAAATTGCAGGGAAAATAAAAAAAAACTTATGTTTTTTTCCTTTTGAACTGTTAATATTTGTAAATGGCAAGCGATACGAAGTTTGCTAGATCGGCTACTTATATATAATAGGGATTCTTTCGATACTGATATACCTACTGCGATATTGCGTGTTTACTGGTAACTACAATTTTTTATGACAAAAGACAGCGAACAAGCAAACGACTCTCTTGTGGTAAGAGACAACCGTAGCCTATAGACACCATGGATTTTATAAGTGCGTCGCTATAATGTGGCCAAGGTGATACGCCTAAGTGTAGCTACGTCGTACCAGAGATTAGTAAATATAATAGATTGACAATGTCATACATTAAAATCGTTCCCCGAAATTATGACTAAATC
>DVZK01000840.1:0-10734 GCA_018236665.1 Calephelis perditalis
GCGGTTGAAATTATGGCCTGCACCCTTGGCGGTTGATTATCGCGCGGCCGGCAGTTGCGGTTAAATAATCAGTACAAATAGTATAAAATGGTCGCCCGCCAAGCGACCGCAGAGTACGCGGGCGCAGCCCGTCTACGGGCAGACGACCGCTCGCGGGAACCGCAAACAACCGCAGGCGCTGCGGGTGAAAATCGCGTCGTGAAATGTTATCTTACGTTTTGCATATAAATCTACATTCTACGGAGTCTGCGGGCCCGCAACCGCCGCGGCCGCGGGTAAAAACCGCGCCGTGAGTTCTTAGGCTAACAAAAATCCGCCGATATGATGCGGCCCGGCCCGTCTGAGTGTGCTTTGCAATGCGAAGCGCCCTGAAACGACACGTTCTGCAGTCTGCACCGTCAATATTGGGCGCTATCCTTTAAAGGTACACCTATATGATTCTAAAACCATAAGCCTGAAACCTATATAATCCAGGTGGTTTCTTTGACGCAGAAGACCAAGATCCGCTTTCTTCCCAATATTTTCATTTGATTACATCATAATATAATCCAATATAACTTTATCTATACGGTTATCTTATCTGGTGACAGTGGTCTTGATTTATGACATGTTAGGTCAAGCTGCGTCAATGTCATGGTGCGATCGGAAAGCATTTTGATTACCGACTTCAAAAAAGGTGATACTTGAGTTCGAGTGTGAGATTTAAGTATTGCAAAACACACGTCAAAATTATAATAAAGACACTATCAGCCGCACTCAGACGATCTGATGGTAAGAAATTCACGCCGCCTAGACACCAAAGGTGGTAATGGTGCGTTACCAACCTGAGGCCGAGATGTTAGGTCTCGAGCAAAAGTAAGTATACCGGCTACCTTTTCCTCCGAACCGGAACACGCTAACGGCAAGCACTGACGTTTGACGGCAGGATCAAATAATGAGGTGGTAAAAATCCGGGCGCGTCGATGCGAAAATCTACCACCTAGTAGGATGTCACGGTGCCTATGATCGCCTTTTACGATCTGCCTGGCGGGAAGGTAGATGGTCTATTCTACAAAGAAACCGGTACTAACACACCCTGTGTTGGTCGGACCCGGGAGAACCTCCAGAAGTCAAGTCCAACGCCAGACCGCTAGACCACACAGGTGATTTTGAAAATTCCAAAAAGAAATTCTAAAAAGGAGGAGATTCTGAATACGATTTACGTTTTTTTATTATTTTTGTTACCCGATTACTCACCCAATAGCCCTCAATTAAATATTAATTACTAACTACTAGTAACAAAACATTGATTAAATTTATGAGGGACCATTTCGGAAACATTTGCTATTTTTAAAAAAAAAAAAAAACATTATCAAATCGCGACGCGATACCTAAAGAAATAGTTGGGATCGGTTTTTTGCAAGTACACTGCGCTTAAATATTTATTATACTTGTTCAGATCATCGGCCACTTAAGGATCTATATTTCGAAAGTTTCATAAAGCCGATAGCTGCAGTAGCACAACTGTATGAAGCTGACCAAGAAGATTGGCAAGTTCGATTCCCGTGTCAGGCTAAAATTGAAGGAGTTACGACCTCAGATAGCATAACAACAATTTATTAGGTTACAAGTTGTGCTTTACTAAAGGATGTTCTTAAAAAACTTTTATATACCCACATTATATTATGTTAACATATCTACGGGAGTGAGATTTATGAGCATTTCATATTGTGCAATTCCCGAAACATTTGAAGTGATTTGTTATTATTGTTTTAAATGTTAAAAAATACCCTCCGTTGTATATCAACATACCGAGTGTCATGAGCATTTGTTACCGTGCGAAATCGGAACTATTTTCAGTAATATATTTTAAAGACAATCGTCACGTACTTATATTCCGATGCCGTTGTATGTGTAAAATTGTATTAGTTTATGAAACTAGTTCCTTTGTGGAATCTTGTGCTTAGGATTAAGCTTGATTAATAATAAAGTAACAGTAGTCATAGCCGTTGTTTATTTCCATGTGTTTAAAAACCCAAATCATTACAACGTGCCAACAAATAATAATGTAGCTGACATTTTGACGTGACCTTGACCAAGTCATTGTCGCCAATTAAACACAAATACTTTACAAAAATATTAAGAAATATCTGCATTGAGTAACTTTTAAAACGTATGATTATAAGTTATTGGTTTGTTGTATTTTTGTTTGAGGCAGTATTAAATTAATAATTTAATATCGAATATTAAGGTAAAACTCTAGATAAAAATAAAAACTATTATTATCTGCATCTGAAAACAACATACATATACCTAATTTAAAGTATGAAAAGTGGTGGAAACTGGGCAGGTATGCCAGAACCATGAGATTTGGCACTCGATACTCTCTGCCTATCATGTTGTGGTCAAGTTGTGTGTTGGTTCACCAAACAGTGAGATAAGTAAAAGTCCAACTTACGGTTTCTATGGCAGGTATAATGTCCAAGCACACAATTAACACGGATTGAAGGCACAACAAAAGGAAACACTTAGCTTAGACAAGCACTAATAATAGCTAATAGGCACTAACAGCAATACAGTACAACTATATAGCATATGCAAGAGATCGCAAGCGGCGGTAATCGAGCGGTAGAACATATAGGTATTACTGGTTCGAGCTCTCGCTGCATTGGGTAGGAACCTGCGGTAAAAATTTACCATACCTAAGAACCGTCTCAGCTGTTTAGCAGTTTTGGGTACTGGAAATTCCCTTATTGCTTGCACCTTACTCTCGAGAGGCTTTGTACCATGTTGAGAGATGTGATATCCCAAGAAATCGACTTCTGTTACTCCAAACACGCACTTGGAAGTGTTCATTACTAAACCGTATTCCTTCATTCGGTTGAAGAGGGTGCGTAAGTGCTGCATGTGCTCGGATTTATCGCGCGAGAAGACGAGAAAATCGTCGAGATATGGGTAACAGAAATCGAGTCCTCGAGTCATCTCATCGACGAATCTCTGAAAAGTTTGACCAGCATTTCGCAAACCAAACGTCATATACGGAAATTCAAAGAGTCCGAAGGGTGTAGTGATCGCTGTCTTTTCAATATCCTGCTCAAAAACAGGAATCTGATTATAGGCTTTGACTAAGTCTATGGTTGAGAAAATTTTACAACCAGACAAGCTATGGGCAAAGTCGTGAATGTGACGGATTGGATATTTATCTGGAATTGTCCTCGCATTTAGTAGCCGGTAGTCGCCACAAGGACGCCAACCATTATCTTTCTTGGGGGCTAAGTGTAACGGGGATGACCAGGGTGATTTCGACGGACGCGCAGTACCATTCGCCAACATTGACTCAAACTCGGACTTTGCTATTTTAAGTTTGTCTGGAGCAAGACGTCGAGGTGTGCTGGAAACGGGGGGTCCTGGGGTGGTGCGAATGTGGTGTACAGTGTTATGTTTAGGTGTGTGTAGTGCACCTGCTGGCCGAGTGATCTCTGGAAACTCGCCTAAAAGATTAAAATACTCACCACCGCCACTGACGACCTTCACACTAGGAATACAATTTAAATTATAACAATGAGTTACGGCTGAAGTAGATAATTTGGTAACATTGTCGGTTAAGCGTCTATTTCTTATATCTACGACTAAATTAAAATATGACAAAAAATCTACACCTATAATAGCCTTAGTAACATCGGCCACTACGAAACGCCACGAAAAGTCTCTTCGTAAACCTAGGTTAAGCTTCAGATGCACGTAGCCATAGGTGTAAATTGTGGATCCATTGGCAGCACATAACTGAAACTCAGTCTTTGCACGACGTTCGCGGAGCGCAGATCGGGGGAATACGCATAGGTCGCTTCCGGTGTCCACTAAAAACTGGACCTTCGATCTGCGGTCGGTGACAAACAGGCGACCAGTGGCCGTTGGGCAATCTTCGGTCGCCATTACTGACTGCCCCTGGAGTTTACCGCCTTGTAGTCACAAGGTGGTGCACAGCGACTCGCTCTCTCTCCATATTTATGGTGGTACCAACAGACAGGAAACTTACGGTAATTTGACTGGGATCGCCGTGATGGTGTCCTACTGCGTCGACCCTCCGTCTGCCTTGTCCTGGGTCGGGAACGGCCAACAGCTGCGGTAAGAGCACTGACCTGTCGCGTCAGTTCCGCGATTTGTTTTGCCATGATGTCCAAAGCTGATCCAGGCGCAGGCTGGTCGTGACGGGATGTGCACGCAGTAGCAGCGGCAACCTGTGGTAAGCTTGGTGCGACAACGTCGTGAACCCTGTCGGCAAGTTCCGCGAGCTCTTCGAGTGGCAATTTGTGGGCCTGGGATGCCACAATCGTCTGTAGGTTTTCAGGAAGTCTACTGGACTACACGGTACGGAGAAAATCGTTGGGGATAGATGGTCCCGCCAAATGTCTCAAGTGTCGTAGAAACTGAGAAAGATTTCTGTCACCCATTTCTTCTGACTGGAGCAACTGCTTCACTTTTT
Source organism: Calephelis perditalis (assembly GCA_018236665.1). NCBI lineage: Eukaryota > Metazoa > Arthropoda > Insecta > Lepidoptera > Riodinidae > Calephelis > Calephelis perditalis. The sequence continues at coordinate 4,463 of DVZK01000840.1, forward strand.
TCTCACTGGACATCGACAGGCGTTTAATGAGCTCATGTTTGAGCTTATCGTACTTGTTTGATGCCGGTGGGGCTATAATAATATCCTCCACTTCCACAGAATATTGCCGATCCAAGTGTGCCAACACATGGTAAAATTTTGTGGTGTCGTCGGTGATTCTGGCCATGGCAAATTGGCCCTCAATCTGTGAGAACCATATGTGGGGTTTCTCTGGCCAAAATGGTGGAATTTTGACGCTGACACGAAAAATGTCGGATGACGTATCAAATCGGTCAATGGAAACGCGATCTTCGATATTTGTGTTGGAGGGTACTTTTGAACCCGTGCCATTGTCTCTGCTCATCTTTAGTTTTTATTAATCCTCTATTTAATGTTCTGAACGGGGTCACCAATGTGGTTAAGTTGTGTGTTGGTTCACCAAACAGTGAGATAAATAAAAGTCCACTTACGGTTTCTTTGGCAGGTATAATGTCCAATCACACAATTCACGCGATTGAAGGCACAACAAAGGAAACACTTAGCTTAGACAAGCACTAATAATATCTAATAGGCACTAACAGCAATACAGTACAACTATGTAACCAATGCAAGAAATCGCAAGTGGCGGTAATCGAACGGTAGAACATATAGGTATTATAGGTTCGAGCTCTCTAGCCGACTTGTCGCCGCGCGATGTACTCGAGCGCTTGCAAGAACGGGTTTTCGGTGGCTCGTTCGCATTGATCCCGGCGACTCGGCCGAGGCGCGTTTGAACGTCACGGTAATTATATATTTATATATTAACTACGGTGTGTTATATATTATTGTTGTAATATTATTGTATATTATGATATTATTTTTGTGTTGTACATTAAATATTAATAAATATAAATAAAGATAAATTTATATATAACTTATAAATATGAGTGTCCTCGTAAATAAATAAATACGTAAATAAATTTAGTGGGTTCCCCACATCACCCCCTTCCAGAGACCGAGTCTACGGGCGATAGTAATTAGGGAACTTTACTTTTCGTCCCGAACGGGTGGTCCTACACTGTGTGTTATCAGACGGTACGGTATTGGGACGATTGGAATCCTTGGGAGAATTTACAATTTTAGGTGGTTGGTATGTGCTAGTATGGGGTACACTAGTACTATCGTCAGGATGAGGGTTGGACAATATGTAGGCGGGCTTTATTCGGTCTACCGATACAGTCACAACTCTGCCCCTAACACGAATTTTAAAAACTTTGTCTTTGCGCTCTATCACCTCATGGGGGCCAGAATAAGCTGGTTGGAGAGCACCCCTGACAGAATCGTCTCGTAAAAATACGTGCGTGCAAGAAGAGAGGTCTTTGTATATAAAGATCTTGGCACGCGAGTGATTTGAGGTAGGCACTGGTTGTAGGTTGTTAGCAAATGATCTGATGCGAGCCGTGAAGTCGGTTAAGTCAGTCGTACATTTGCTAACATTTTCACCAAAGAATTGCCCTGGCAACCGTAAAGGTTCACCGTACACAAGCTCGGCGGCAGAACTTTTCAAGTCTTCTTTAAATGAGCTCCGAATGCCAAGTAAGACGAGTGGCAATGACTCGGTCCAACTGCAGTCAACGTGGCACATTATTGCCGCTTTTAATTGACGGTGGAACCTTTCGATTAGTCCGTTGCACTGAGGGTGGTAAGCTGTAGTTTTGAGGTGCCTAAAGCCAAAAGTTTTCGACAGGTGCTCGAACAAGGCACATTCGAATTGCCTGCCGCGGTCGGTTACTACGATGGAAGGGCAACCGAATCGCGCAAGCCACCCAGACAAAAATGCCTTGGCCACTGTCTCAGCGGAGATATCGGTAATAGGGACAGCTTCAGTCCATCGTGTGAAACGATCGATGGCTGTCAAGCAGTACCGATACTCTCGCGAAGGTGGAAGTGGACCAATAAGGTCCAGGTGAACATGCTTGAACCGCGCGCTAGGCAATTCGAAAGTGCCGAGTGGTGTCGACACATGTCGGTTTACTTTTGCACGCTGGCATGCCAAGCAAGCCCTAGACCAATCACGACAGTTTTTGCGGATTTGAGGCCAAACGTAACGTTCTGCTACTAGTTTAGCGCTAGCGTTTGCACCGGGGTGACTAAGAGAATGTAGGCTGTCAAAAACTTGTTTGCGTAAGGACTCTGGTACGTATGGCCTGGGGATCGGTGTGCTGACATCGCAGTACAATTGGACTCGACTCCCAGGTATATTCAATTTTTGCAAATTCAAAGCTGTCTCTTTGTGTAGGTAGTCAGCGAGTTCGGTATCGGACTCCTGGAGCTTGGCCAACATTTCTGGATCTACTGGTCGCTGTACTTCTTCGATTCGGGAAAGAGTGTCCGCTACGACGTTATCTTTCCCAGCGATATGACGAATGTCTGTACTAAATTGAGCGATGTAGTCCAGATATCTATACTGTCGCGGAGAACATTTAGTTTTCCGTTCGTGAAATGCGAAACACAAGGGCTTGTGATCAGTATAGATTGTAAATGTTGTTGCCTCTAGCCAATGGCGGAAGTACTTAATGCTCTCGTATATTGATAACAGTTCCCTATCGTAGGGCGAGTACTTCCGTTGCGAAGAGCTAAGTTTTCGCGAGAAGAAGGCTAAAGGCTGCCAATTTCCGTCCTTGAATTGCTGCAGAACACTACCTAGTGCTTCGTCTGAAGCATCAGTGACGAGACTCAAGCGTGCTTCTGAGTCAGGATGGGCCAGTAAAGCAGCCGAACACAGACTGTTTTTACACTCTTCGAACGCTCTCAACGATTCCCCAGATATGTCGATTGGTTGCGAAACCTTGATCGAGCCGGTCAGCAGAGCATTTAAGGGAGCTTGTATGGTAGCTGCATTGGGTAGGAACCTGCGGTAAAAATTTACCATACCTAAGAACCGTCTCAGCTGTTTTGGGTACTGGAAATTCCCTTATTGCTTGCACCTTACTCTCTAGAGGCTTTGTACCATCATGAGAGATGTGATATCCCAAGAAATCGACTTTTTATTACCATACCGTAATCCTTCATTCGGTTGGAGAGGGTGCGTAAGTGCTGCATGTGCTCGTATTTATCGCCCAAGAAGACGAGAAAATCGTCGAGATATGGGTAACAGAAATCGAGTCCTCGCGTCATCTCATCAACGAATCTCTGAAAAGTTTGAACAGCAATTCGCAAACCAAACGTCATATTCGGAAATTCAAAGACTCCGAAGGGTGTAGTGATTGCTGTTTTCTCAATATTTTGCTCAAAAACTGGAATCTGATTGTAAGCTTTGGCTAGGTATATGGTTGAGAAAATTTTGCAACCAGATAAGTTATCAATCTGGGATTGTCCTCGCATTTAGTAGCCGGACCGCATGGACCGCACCATGACCATGGTGATTTCGACGGACGCGCAGTACAATTCGCCAACATTGATTCAAACTCAGACTTTGCTATCTTAAGTTTGTCTGGAGCAAGACGTCGAGGTGTGCTGGAAACGGGGGGTCCTGGGGTGGAGCGAATATGGTGGAAACTCGCCTAAAAGATTAAAATGCTCACCACCGCCTCTGACGACCTTCACACTAGGAATACAATTAATATCACATTTAGTTACAGCTAAAGTAGATAATTTGGTAATATTGTCGGTTAACCGTCTATTTCTTATGTCTACGACTAAATTAAAATATGAACAACTACACATCTACACATATATATATATAGCCTTAGTAACATCGGCTACTACAAAACGCCACGAAAAGTCTCTTCGTAAGCCTAGGTTAAGTTTCAGATGCACGTATCCGTAGGTGTAAATTGTCGATCCATTGGTGGCACATAACTGAAACTCAGACTTTGCACGACGGGGGAATACGCATAAGTCGCTTCCGGTGTCTTTTGAAACTGTATCTTTTATTATCATGGTATCCGATGGCATAGCCCTGATAGGATTTGCTATGAGTCCATTGTAAAGTGTCCTCAGAGTTGAAGATTGCCAGCTACATTGGCCTTTCTCCATTGCGCAGAGCATAGCGAGTTTAGCTTCCCGTTGTACATGCATATGTAGAGGGTGCAATTTAAGAATCGCCTCCAGCGCATGTGAGGGAGATGATCTCAATGCACCGGTGGCCATGCAGCAGACAACTCTTTGAAGGTTCGATAGGGTAGATTGGCATGTTACTAGGGCCGTTCCGCTGTTCTAGACTACACAGCGGTAGCAAACTATAGGTCTTACTATGGCCGTATAAATCCGTATAACAGTTTTGGGATTGAGGCCCCATTTAGCTCCCAGTAGTCTATAGCTTGCTCCCATGGCATTTTTTAGCCTTCCTTACAACCTGATCTATGTGAGAATTCCAGGTTAATTTCTGGTTTAGAGTTAGGCCCAGGTATTTAATTTCTTTAGAAAAATGTATAGTCCTTCCAAAGAAAGAGGGCTCTTTCAGTTTATCCACTGAGCGCCTCTTAGTAAATGGAACTATAATAGTTTTGTCGGAGTTGACAGAAAGTTCTACTTCTCTGCACCACCGTTCCACTATACGTAAGGCTGATTGCAGTAAGTCTGAGACGGTAGCTTGACAACATCCTATTACAGAGATCATCAAGTCGTCTGCATAGCCTTGTGTTTCGAAGCGAGCATCATTGAGTTCTTGTAGCAGTTTGTCCACTACAAGTGACCACATGAGTGGATGGAATGGACATGGATGGAATGGCTGTCTCGATGGTCACATCAAGTAAAGAAACCTTGGCGACCCTATTTGTCAGCATTGCTCCGATCCAACGTATTGTTGTTACGTCAATACCGCGTTTTTTTCATACTGTGAAGTATGACATCAGTTGAGGTATTATCAAAAGCACCCTCAATATCCAGAAAGGCACACAAAGCTATTTGTTTGTCTTCAATTGCTCTTCCTACTTTGTCAACCATTTCCATTAATGCGGATTCAGTTGACTTACCCTTTCTATAGGCATGCTGCTTCATATGCAGAGGCGTAGGACCGAAGTATTTCTCTCTGATATGTAAATCAATCACCTTTTCCATTGTTTTTAATAAGAAAGAGGTGAGGCTGATGGGCCGGTACGATTTTGGTAAAGATTTATCTCTGTCCTTCTTAGGGATAAAAGTGACTTTGACCCTAGTCCAGCTAATTGGTAGGCATCCCCAGGCAAAGCTGGCTCTGAAGATTTTAACCAACAGTGGCAGGATAATATCAGACTATTTTGAAGTAGCGCAAGGAAAGTGCCATCCTCTCCTCCGGATTTAAACGGTTTAAAGCTTGTGTACTACTGTCGAGTAGGTAGGTAATCAATAGTAGGTAATCGAGTAGGTAGGTGAGCCTATTTGTTTACAACTTATACTCGACACTTACCATCTAAATATATATAAAAGTTAGACGGGTTAATTTTGTGCAGTCTGCTAAGAACGGGCAGCGAAACAATTTTATTGAATTGTCTGTCCGTGTGTATGTCAACCTGATTCAGGTATGTTAGCTAGTCCCAGAAAAATAATCCTGCATCATTAACTATGAAGATAGAGCTAGAAACATAATTATAGGAAATCAAACTGTGCTAGATTTCCTAAGGGCCCGTGGACTGAAAAAGGGTGGGAAACGTTGCTATAGAGAATAAAAAAATATCGGATATGCGCATATCAGTTGGTCACACTGACTAATAATTTTAAAACTTGTGAAAAATATTGTTAAATATTAGGGGAATTTTGGTGCCATCGTGATTAAATATCGTTGTAGTTTTCCCGAAATAATTGAACTGCGTTTATATTATGAGTAAGTTAGTTAATTTAGATGGCATTTAGTTTAGTTAAGTACACAAGTGACATAAGAAGAATTTAGTGTAAGTATCGTATATTTCCTCGTCGAAGCAAGTCGGGTCGGGGACCATCGCATTGTAAAGTAAACACAGGTGGGCCGGTCTGCAGCAGATTTTTGTTACATATACATATACTTAAGAGTATATGTATATACAGTACATATACTTATGAGTAGTAAAATCGTCAAGTAGGTATGGAGAGTGACGCTTCTAGTAATTGTCATACAAAACTTTAGCGTTAAAATGACATTATCAGCTAGCTCTATTCACATTAATTTACTCTCCACTTTGGTGACTGCAAGTTGCAATGGGGACAGTGACAGTGATAATAGGAGTGGGCGATACAAATCGTATATAGATATTGAAACGTATATTAGACCAATATCGTAATATCCGATATCGATGCGTATCAAAACTATATATTTCTCGAAACCCTATATTGGTGAATCGTAGCGATACGCTCGGTTC
>DVZK01000841.1:0-10733 GCA_018236665.1 Calephelis perditalis
ACATTTTAATATCTTTTTGATAAGCACGCCATCTTCATTTCTCAAGTCCAACTACTTTGTTTCCAAACTTTTTAGTGCGCCATCTGTGATCTTTTATCGTTATCATCAATATATTTGTTGGTGTGTATCAAATGCATGGTAACGTGGGTAATGTTTTATTTATTGATTTAAAGTATTTTAAAACCATCATTATTGAAAAATATTATCGTTTTACACTTCTCCTACACGTAAACTATAAGTACGCCAAATTTCATGGTCCGGCGTCAGCGCAATTTTCTTAAAAAGGGGTCCAAAGTTTTGGCATCACGTATTAATATATAGATAATAAGAAAAACAAAATTAATTTGCGTGGGTAAAACATTTAAGTTAAATTTAAGTTTAAGCTTGGATCATCCAATCAATTGCTATTTTTAGTATACTCGGAAATATTTGCTTGATGAGAACCCTTTAAGAACGAGTCCAATTTGCACAGACACTTCATTCTAGATTTATCTTTTCCTTCAGTTGATGTTTGGTTTTAAGATGGACCTACTAAGATTTATTTTCAAAAATGTCTTTACTTCGTTCAGAGATATAAAACTTAAAACTTTAAGCTACAAGGAATTTCAAAAAGTTTCCATCTTACGTCCTTTGCCAATTTTCTCGTATATATAAAAATGAGTATCTATCTCATTTAGTCATCGAATTACTCGTGTACAAATGGAATTCCGATATTTATTTTTTTGGTATGTTTATTATTGTTAGCTTAAAGATATTTTCTAATGAAATAAACAATTTGAGTTTATTTAAATTTTACATGCATATGAATTTCGCACGAATTCACTTTACTACCGCGTTTGCATTTGGACGATCCAACGATATGAAACAATTTAGTTGTTTCAACTATCCGCTAGAGGCGCTGACTATAACTCTATGCATTTAGGTCATTAAATGTAATCGTGATTGTAAAGTTAATATTTTCAAAAACTCACACTGATTTGCTTAAGTTGCGAGTCGACGTCACTTAAAACTTTTGTCTATTTAATTTTCTTATAGCTTGTGTTCTTACTAGCGGTAAAATAATCTTATTTATTTGTTTAAAAGACTTCGTCCTAAAACTGAATATGTAGTCCAGTCAGCTTAGCCTTCAATCTAACATCCTAAAAGTTGTGTCATCAGCTACATATGGAAGCGTGTATACGCGACTTATAGATAGCTAAGGTTATTAAGGCTAGATATCACTGTCCCGTCTAATTTAAACGTGATCAATGATAGAACGAGTTCAGTCAATTGTCAAGAGTATCAATAACGTCAATTTTATTGTCAAAGAAATTTTGGATAATGTGAACATTTTATTATTAAACTAGTTTACATTAAGCACAATCTCAGGAGATGGGGATAAGAATATTGACAATTTTAAAAGAGTACTTGCAAGAACGTATTTATGGGATCACAATTGACAATTTAACTCTTTTACACTGAACCTAGTTTTACTAAACTTGGTTTTTAATATGATCTGTGAAATCAGCCCTAAGTAAATCTTTAAAACTGCGCGTTCAATGCCCTCTATTTAAAAACGGTTTAAGGTTAAAATCTTTTTGAAACAAAAGTTTTGGAGAACCCAGGTGATAACCTGTAATATTTATATAGAGAGACAAATAGAGTAGATAGAGTTGTAGACACTTGCAAAAAAAGTGCAAGAAATTGATTTTTAATTTACATTTGTCCAGAGTTATGTCGCGTATGCGTTAAGTTGTTTTGTAGGTTTAGAGACAAGAATTAGGATGTTAAAATATAAGTTTGTAAAAATTTCCAGCCGGTCATCTATCATTCTGAAATTCTTACCGTATTTTGACCATGGATGGACCTTATATAGTACCTAGTACTATTTAAATTATGCGCTTCAGCTATAATCACCAAGCTTCGGAAATACGAATATATTTTAGAGATATTTATATACAGTTGTTATTTTACATAATTAATAATTTCGCTTAAATTTAGATTAGGTCAGCCAATTTAAAAATAACAGTTTAAATTTTAAAAATAGTAAAAAGTGCAAAACCGAAGCGCATAATTTAAATAATAATACTGTAAGTATACGTCAAATTTCTATATTATCGTACAAAAAACGTCTTTCAAATTAATGAAGTTGTAACAGTCATACAAAACATTCAATTCTTTATTAACCAAGTTCTAAACACCCGAGCACCTGGAAGTAAATTTACATATACGCTTGGGAAAGCACAAACATAGACAAAATATTTGAATTAGCTTTTAGTTTGCACTCCTTAGATAGACGTTATATTTGTATTTAATTCAAATTCAATCTTGGCATATTATTCAAGATTCTCGGAGCAAAATTCGATTTTCCGTGAAATTTCTGTTAAGGTATTTGTAAACTTAATGTTCTTAATTAGAAACGTTGTACGAAGTTACCGATGTTTTGAAAATAAGCTGATAGGTAGACGATAACAAACACAAAAGATCAAAAGGGTGCTTCAAACTATTGGTCAACCGTTTATTACCAAGGAGCTAGTCTTTTCTAGTGACCTAGGTACCGAAGGGGGTAAAGTTTTGCAAAAACTCGCTCAATTCAGTTTCGACAATATACGTACTGTTTCGGTTTTGAAGGTATTGTAGCATTTAATCCTACGAAAAAAGGCTGAAATCCATGCCTCAAATGCAACGCACCATTATTATGTTTTGTGATAGATAATCCATTTGCATGTTTGCCTTCCAATTAAATATATATTTGTTTATATCGTATACAATATAATATTTTTTGTGTAACTTAAGAAAAGAAGAGATTTTAGAAATAGTGAGAAACTACATGCGCCCAACCAAAAACTCAAAGTTTACAAAAATAACGTGTATTGCATGTCCATTCGTATATACAACAAAATTCCCGATAATCCTAAATTACTTCCATTAAACAGATTTCGAAAAAATATATTCAACTTACTTTTAGAGAAAAAAATTTATAGTATCAAAGATTTTCTTGCAGATAAGAATAAATAATAAAATATTTCTAATATGATTAATTTAATTGCAGAATGTTGGGTGCGCAGGAGATTGTTTCGGCGTTTCTTCTCCTGTCAGGCTAGGTTTGGAAACGGTGGGAGTTTACGGTAGATAGGAATAAATTAATTTATATTTTAAAAATTGTTTGTATTAATAAATAATCATGTAATTAATACTATAAACAGTGTTTAAATAGTAAGTAAATAATTAAAATAACTAATTTAATTAACAACTATTAAAATATTTACACACCACAAGTTGGTAGAATATGTAGAAACGCTTTAATAATTTTGTAACACTCATATTCCGCAAATGAATGCTTCTTCTTTTTCTTCTCGTTCTTTTCAAGTTATTTGGTTTTAACTAAACACTGAAATTTTTTACAAAATGTTAAGTTTTAAACTTTTTTGTTCATTGTGTATTAATACTAGTCTACCAAATTTTAATTTTCAAGGACAGCAGGAAGTACCTACTCTATGAAATTTGATGATCATCCACTGATTATAGTTAATGATAATGATAGCCAGTGACGAAATTTGGGTTTTTAAATATCAATAACATTTCAAGTATATGAGCTTACACGTATATGATTGAATTTTCATATTTTTAATAAGACCACAACAGACATTGTATCAGAAAAAATGTATTTACTTAGTATGTTAAAGTTATGAGGGTTCAAAACTAGAATGAAACGTTTTGAGAAAAGGTGACTATTTCATTGTAAAGTAGAGCCTCGCACTTTACTTTGTTCGTCTTGGCGAGAGCATACGTGCCCACAGTTAAACGAATATTAAGTATATCGACAAAATTGAAACATGCTTTACTTATTTTACCTCAATATTGCGTAGAAACCATAACACATTTGTAATCTGCAAAGAACTTCGAGGTTCAAGCATCCCTAACAACGTTGTATAATCTAAAAATGCAGAGATATTGTGATTTCAAAGGCCACTAGTACATTTCAACGGTGACAAATACGTCTCAATAAACGCTATGTAGACGCCGCTCCGGCCTTCTGTTCTTTGTAGGGCTTCCAAATTGATCTTTTTAAATTTATTTTATATTTACACATATTAAAACACTAAATTATATTGTCCTAAAAAATCAGGTTCTAGCTGTTTTGCAGAATTTTGTTAAGTTTTTGTTTTCTAGTTGTTTTTTTTATAAATTATCTTATCGTATACTAAACTAAATAAAGAATTTCAATAATAAATAGCCCCCATGATATCTTGAATTTACAACATAATAATAATATAATAGTTTGCCATCTGAATCGACTCGCGAGCATAGACTAATGACTTATTAAATTTCAAATAGTCAAGATATCCTTACATGTGTTCCTTATCACAGATATGTTTTTTTTATTGTTTTTGTTGTATTTAAGTTCGATTTGATTTTATTATAATATTTTAAAAGTTACCATTTTATTTTTCTGTTCTTCTTGGTTTAATGTCAACAAAAAAATTAACAACTAGATACTATTCATATCCCACTACTAGTGTTTTGTTTATTAGCAAAATATGACAACCCTAGTACGACCGCCGAGTGCAGTTGTCAAAAGTGAGGTATACTTTGACTTTAGTACCTGTCTTTATTTTGTGATTCTAGGCTTACGGTGAATGAAGTTTTAACTACATAGTTAATATCTAGAGGCGGCACGATAAATATATCTTGTTTTGTAATCCTACAAACATTAATTTCAGAAAACAATAATATTTACAATAGTTAAAAAGTAAAGGTATCTTAACGCCCACATCCCCGAAGAGGTAGGCAGAGGCACAAACAGGGCACTTACGACTAGCCGAAGGTACTAAGTCCCACAATGTGATAGGTGGCAAGCCTATCGCAAATCGGGCACATATCCAATCCCGAGAAACTTTTTTTTAATTAGAAAATTGGAAAATCCCATTTTTTTGTTGCCGAACCCGGGAATTGAACCGGGGACCTCATGCAGTCAAGTCCGACAACTGAAGCGCTAGACCACATAGTTCACATTTACAAGTCACGCATTACCCAATTACAAACTTGTAGTAGCGCTTTTAAGTCAACTGCTTAAGACTAGCCGCGTAATTCAGGAACTATATTTCTTCCATTTTGATTGAATCTTAATGCGTTTTGTTTACGTGAAAATGAAGACTAGATAGTGGTATTGCGTCCCAACAAAATTTCACCTTCTATGTCAAATATCTAGTACTTCAACACTTTTACTGAATGCTGTCGTAGAACTAAGAACTATAGCCAATCTTAAATAAATTTACCCCATTTTAAACACATATCCAACGTAATCCAGTCAACGCAACAATGCATAAATTAATAACGTTTCTATAAGCTTATTGTTTGTTTTAATAGAATACTTACATAATAAAAGTTTACAAATAAAATAAAGTTTACAATAAAGTGGCAACCCTAAGAGCAGACGCTTGTAGCCTGTACTTTTAATCTCTCTTTATTTGTCCGTACAGAAGTGTTGTGTTTGCCTTTTGTTTAGTGATACTATCCGAATGCCAACAAGAATCTTTTCTCTCTCTGACATTTATAAGAGGGTAATATTTGTTTTGTTCTAGATGGTTCTTTTTAATACTTTACTGGGGGTTCTACGAAATTTTTGAATGGAACTAGACAGCGAATAAGCACACGGGTTTCCTGGTGGTAGCAGCTATCCTCTGGCTGGGGTGGCTGATCTAATATGCAGCTCAGATGCCTACCTTTATCTTCAGATTGGACACGCGACACTATCGAACGCTATTACTATGGCGGGAGGAAAAGGCAATGGTTGCCTACCAGGCAAAGTTGGTGTTACTATAAGTGGCCATCTTGATTTTGACGCTTTCTCGGCAGTTTGTAAAAGACGAGCTGCTTAAAATATAGGTACCAATATAGTTCCAATAAGACCATTAGAGATAGAGTGCTGTGCAGCAGCTAGCTCGGTTTTCACTGCCTCACCTACTCCTTGTGCCATAATAACTCGGTTATTTTTCGTTCCTAAGAGTGGGGTCGCTTGTAGACTTGTACAATAGGCCTAACACAGGACAGTAATGCACTTGTAACATCTATGGTGTATTTAGGCCTTTGTAGTATCTTACCATCAGGAGTGGCGTGTGCTTGTTCACTGACCTATCACATAAAAAATATTGAAGCAATACTTACATCTTACGGAATACCAAAAAGTAAAGCAGATATATCTATTCCTGGCTATAACAAGGGAAAACGTATATTACATTAACTCTGTGTTCTTCTGTGGTCTAGGGGTTCAGATGTTGGACTTGACTGCATGAGGTCCCGGGTTCAAATCCCGGGTCGTTCAACAAAAAGCAATTGGGTTTTTCCAATTTTTTATAAAAAACTGTTGCTCGGGATAGGATATGTGCCCGGTTGGCGATAGGCTTGCACATTGTGGGACTTAGTATCTTCGGATAGTCATGGGTGCCTTGGTTGTGCCTCTGCCTACCTCTTCGGGGATATGGGAGTGAAGATACTTAAAAATCATATCGTTGCTTAGCGTAACACCCGAGAGATTCAGGTTCGATTTCTAACAAGAACAGTCACGTACGTAGTGAAAGAGGCAGGATACTACCACATTAGTTTTAATATCATCACGTATATCTGTACGTCTGCCAACTTTTGCTATATGGACTAAGTACGGTTAATCGCCGTATGACTCAACGACACTTGGCTGTTAGGAAAAATGAGTCGCATACGACAAATGGAACCAGGCCAAGCGACGCGCCTGATTAGGGTTAAGGGCGGAGGGTTCCGCATCTATACTCATAATAAAATCATACATTGTTACAAAAGGGGCAACAGAAAACATTACCATGTTTAAAACGTTTGTTTTCTAGGATACAATAATCACCACATAGTACAAAACAAAGTCGCTTTCCGCTATCCCTTTGTAGCTTAAATCTTTAAAACTACGCTACGGAATTTGACGTGTTTTTTTTTAATAGATCAAGTGATTGAAAAGGAAGGTTTATGTGTATATTTTATACCCGTGCAAAGCCGGGGCGGGCCGCTAGTTTAATATGAAATATGAATAAGTCTTGTCTCTAAAAGTAACGTGGACGCTGGTTTCTTAGAATTGGATCAAATTATTTTGATAAAAGTTGGTAGTTTGGGCTGTCACAATCAAAAAATCATAAATCAACGAACGCTTAACATGACACGAACATCACACGAAAAACTTGCCATGCTCCAGCAAACCAAAATGGCTCTGTTAAATCCCGCTATACATCTTCAGATGCTGTACTTCTAATGATTCGAACTTTCGTTGGACTTAAATGAATATAAATTTAATGAATACAAAAAAAAATCAAGTTTTGATAAATCAATGATATCTTAAAATGTGGTACTTCTAATTAGAACAGTATTCCTATGCGGCATATAAATGTACCTATGCTAGATAGTGAAATAATCTGCATTCAAAGGGGCTCTGAAGGGGACCACTCACCAGCAGAACCCCAATCTTTAATTTTAATTCATTTAAGCACAACGAAAGTTCTAATGGGAAAAAAGACAAGTTCATAAAAATATTATATAATTTTTTTCGGACTAAATAATAGTACAATAGTAAGACCTGACGTTCTTACTTCAGGAATAGGAAGAATTTCGGTTAGTTATGGTGTGCTAAGGTGTCTCACAAACCATTAGGGATCTCTAAAGTATCTGCGTGTGTCTCTAAACAGTTGTACAGACAGCAACATAATAATTTCACTTTCTAAATAATATCATGATGAACCAAATATTCCATTGTTGGTTGGCTTATCTTTGCCTCATACCCAGAGCACTACAACAATGATAATAAATAAATAAATAAATAATCCTTAGCAAGCTACACAAACTTAATCGAACCCCAAAGTAAGCAAATTATGTGCTTGTGTTATGGGTGTTAGGCAACGATTCCAATACATAGATATACTTAAATAGATACCAGAATAATTTCTAAATATTTATAAAATCTAAATATTCATTAGGTACACAAATGCCTGCTCCCGTCGGGAATCAGTTGTTCAATTAATGAATCAACCCCGAGTCTCGCAGTTGATCGGTGTAGTTAGGCGTGCATGCTAGCCACTCGATCAACGAGCCAATGATCAATAAAAGTAAGAATCTTCACGCCTATATCCCCGAAGGGCTAGGCAGAGGCACAACAAGGGCACCCACGACTAGCCGAAGACACTAAATCCCACAATGTGATCGGTAGCAAGCCTATCGCCAACCGGGTACATATCCAATCCCAAGCAAAATTTTTTTTGTTAGGAAATTGGAAATACCACATTTTCTTTTTGTTGCTCGACCTGGGATTCGAACCCGGGACCTCATGAAGTCAAGTCCAACACTTGGACCGCTAGACTTAAGAGGTGATAAATTGACCAACGAGTCAATAATCAATTATATTATAATCTTTAAGATTGTGGTAAATTTCAAAACAATAATTGCAGAGGCTTTTCACGAACCATAAAAGATCTCTAAATTGTCTTCAGGGACGGAGTCTGCTGTCTATAGATATAAAAACTAAATGTATTTGTACTGCGTAATTAATATGAAGATGAGTCCGGACTTCAAGAATAGGTAAAAAAATCCCGCCAAGTTATAGTTTACGAAGTTGTTTTAAAAACCACTAAGGATCTCTAAATATTTTGCCTGTACCTCTGTACACACAGCAATGTAGTAATTTGACTGTCTAAATAATATCACAATAAATCAAACTTTCCATTGTTGGTTCACTTATCTCAGCCTCCAAACTGGAACACGACAACAATGATCACTGAAGCAATGATGTAAGAAACTTTTACGATTGTGGTAAATTTTAGAGCAATAATCGCGGAGGTTTTTCACAACCCACAAAAGATCTCTAAATTGTCTGTCCCTGTGTCTGTACATATAGTAGCTAATTGTAATTGTACTGCATAATTAATATGAAGATGAGTCAAGCTTTCCATTCTTTGTTTCTTTGTGGTGTTCGTTATTTATGGGACTTGACGACAAACATGCGGAAAATGAACAAAGACCTTTATAATTCTGTTTATGAAATGTGCTGGAATAGTTTTAGTTTATATTTTAGTTAAATAGAATGTCACTAGCAAACATCAGTGGGTTTCTACGATTTTGATTTCTTGTATGTAATACTAGCTGTCACGTCCGAAATTCGTTTCACCGTTCAGTGTGTATGGGAAAAATAAAATGTCGATTTTTATAGTTTAACTAGCTGTCCCGGCGAACTTCGTTTCACCCGTGCAGTATGAGAAATAATAAAGTATTATTTTTCCCATTTTCCCTGCAATTTTCCAGGTTTTTCTTTTCGTAAGAACCTTCTCCTGATCATAAGTAATACAATAATAAACAAGTTAGCTAAATCGGTCCAGTCGTTCGGAAGTTATGCGCAGTAAAATTAACCTTTAAATGTGTTGGTAATGACGAGAAAATCCGGGAAAATGGGAAAAATACTTATTATTTCCCATACTGAACAGGTGGAACGAAGTTCGCCGGGACAGCTAGTTTGTAATAAAAATATATTTGTGTTTTCAAACCTCCACTCAGGTAAGCATGTGGCAAATTCGGTTTCAAAAAAATGGCTTGACCAGGATGTAGTGTCATGTAATTCATAAAATAGGGTGCATAGCATCCAACATCTCCAGGAAAATCTTGGTACAGTCTCTGCAAGAGTGGATAGAGAAGTAATGTCTGGGTCTCCGCACCTGCAAAAATTATATATTATAGAGGATTGATAACCTTCTATTGAGATACAATACTGTTAGAACAAAAGAAATTTTCTAGTTGTTTTTTTAACCAGCTTCTAAAAAAGAGGAGGTTATACATTTGAATCCTAATTTTTCCGTCATTTCTGAAGCGATTTTAAAATTCTTTTTTTATTTGAACTTCGCATTTTCGAGATGGTACAATTGTCACCAAGTCTGGATCTGATGAGGGAATCCCAGAAAAATAGAGGAAAATACCTAATTTTTGTGTATCTTGATAACTTACTCAAAATCAAAGTCAGTTTTTTTTGCAGTTTTTCTCATCTTAAATTATTGTCATTGTCTAATAAACTGATGAATTAACATAATTTATTTTTTGACCGAAGTCACCCTCAGTGCTTTCGAATAGTATGTATGCTCACAAAAATACTAGCTCATACTCAAAAACATATAGAGAGCAAGCAAGATGTTAACACAACAAAAGACTTACATACTTCACTTAGACTTAAACCATTTAAAAAGATAGACACAATTTTATCTAATTTACGTTGCTTATGAAAATGGTTTAGTAATAAACAAAATACATTTATTTGCTTTGACGTAACTCAGGTTGTGACTCAATTTGAAAGCATAGAAATCTCGTGTTAGAGTGATAATACATTCTTTAAGTACAATCACTCATAAAATCTTCAACCTACTATCATAAATCCCACAGTTTTAAAATGTGTGCATGTTTCAATACATTATCAATTTACAATCATCACATAGTATAAAACAAAGTCGTTTCCTCTGTCTCTATGTCCCTTTGTATGCTTAAATCTTTAAAACTATGCAACGGGCTTTGATGCAGTTTGTTTTAATAAATAAAGTGATTGAAGAGGAGGTTTAAGTGTATATTTTATACCCGCACGAAGTTGAATTATAGTTTTAAAATGTTTGGTAATAAATAAACTAGTTATAGGTAATTTGCTTAAAAGTTAAAGTAAATGTAATAAAATATTATTTTTTTATAAATATTAAAATATTTGTACACCAAAT
>DVZK01000842.1:0-10731 GCA_018236665.1 Calephelis perditalis
AAAAGATTTGTATCTTATTACGCCGAAGAAGTATAACTTCTAACGCGTGTACATAAGTACACACACAATTTTTTTTTCAAAATCATTGTCTATTTTTATTACCTGTGAAGCTATTTTATTTAGATCTATTTTTTTCGTATAAACGTGAAGTTGTTATGTAACATAAAATAACAATTTCGCATAAGTGATGAGGCGAAATTAATCGCTCCAACGCCACTAGTTATAGACGGATATCACACTGCACCAGATGCCGCTCCAGTTCACAGTGATACGGACTTTAACTTTAAATAGTTTTACGCCCATATCCCCACAGAGGCAGGCGGAGCATAAATACGCCCACGACTAGTTGAAGACACGAAGTTCCATAATGTTATAAGAAGCCTATGACCACCCGGGCTCATAACCGATCCCGGACAATGTTATTTTTTATGAGAAAATTGAAAATACACATTTTCTGATTTTTTGGCTGCCTGACCCGGGCATCGAACCTGGGACCTCAAAAAATCAAGTCCAGCGCCAAACCGATATCGCATAGGCAATGGAATTTAACTTTGTACTGAAAGAACTGACAGTGCATCTCCGTGATATTTTAATATTTCAAGGTTACCCGCATTCGACGCCCGCCCGGCAGTGTGTAGGGCGTCGCGTCGTCCTAATTAGCAAAGTTCTTCTAAGGCTCTCTAGGCCTGGAGTCAAAAAAATATATTTATTTGTCTAGAGATATTGTTTCCGATTTAGAGGGAAAGACATGACACATGCCAGCTTCAAATAACGCACCTATTAACACCTATATTCTATACTATATTTATTGGCCTCATGTATTTCTCACCATATCGAAATTTACCTATTTGACTGCCTATGTTATTGAAAATGCGTGGGAAAATGCCGCAAAAAATACAAATCCTATCCCAGTGGATATCACACTTTTGATATTTGAAAATATCTTTTTTAAGAGTATTTCCACTCTCGAAGATAAGAAGACGGAGAGCGAAATAGATTCGAATATTTACACACTGTACAAAGAAGCTCAGGCCGTTGACGATTATACCAGTGAAGCTAATCATCAAAGCCAAGATAAATCGAAAAGGTACTTTTAATTGCATTTTTTAAATACATTGTCTCTAAGATATACAGGGTAACTTTGAAAGGACCGGCCAAATTTTAATACAAGTGGGTAAAGTCTTAAATGTTAATACAATTTAAATATTATGAGTAATACCTAAGTATCCCTGAAAAAGCTGAATTTGAAAACAACACATTGAATCTAACCCCAAAGTAAGCATTATATGCTTGTGTTATGGGTGTTAGTCAACGATTCTAATACATAGATATACTTAAATAGATACCAGAATACGTTTTATAAACACCTATACCTTGCTAAGCCTAGAATCTGCACAGATCGTGACACTTGCCACTGAATATTCCCTTTCTTTCCCGCGAGGGACTTCGCGTAAAATCTTCACGGGAATGATAAAGGGCTCCATGTTGTGTGCTGCGCAGTCTATGTATTCAGACTGTAAATCATGTGTGGGGTGGACTTCAAGATATCACCTTGGTTTGATGTTAATATTGACATCAACCAATTATCTTGCACCTGGACAAAAGTTTCCAAAGTATAAGATTAATAAAAGTATATCATATAATACAACGAACAAGCACATGACTCGCCTGATGGTAAGAGACAACCGTAGCCAACTCTCTGCTGCTGCAAACGGCAAGTGAGTATATTTTCCGTTTCTCATTTTTGCCACTGTGTTGCTGCTCTTTTTGTGCTATGTAGGTTTACTGAGTAGAATTCGCCATCTGCCTCTTTGCCTTACGGCTCGTAAAAGGCAAACATAGGTTACATAAGACATTATCAAAAAGTCCATTGGTGGTAGAGTGCTGTGCATCAAATTGTCCGCGTAGGGATCTACTACTTTATTTATTCTGGCCGACATAATGACTGTTATGTCCCGGTTCAAAGGGTAGGGTAGCTGGTAGACTTTGCCACAACAGGCCTAATGTCACGGATAGTGACCACCCACCCTTTTGCCAGGTACCAGGTCTATGTGAACACTTCGGGGTCTCAGTGGTAACAGATACCATATGGAGTTGCGGTGCTACGTTACCTACCACAACTCAATTATGACCGGGCCGGCAAGAAGAAATGCCCAACCCCCTCTTCGGTAGACCTTGAAGCCGATATCCCACGCGGGCCAATTGACCCACCACCCTGTGTCTGCTGCTCGTGTTCTCTCTTGGGCAGAGAGGGGTACTGAGGTGCAGCCTTCCTGGTCTAATTGGTTTCACCGGGGCTCCAGCCTGACCCCGGTTCCTCAGCCTCACAACAAGCCATGGACCATTGGGGAGGAGGGGTAGCGACGCGCCTACAACATCTATGGTGTCTTTAAGACTTTAGGATGTTCAAATAGATACCTTATTTTCGCAGAAACAATGAGCCGAAATTTCAAAAGCCAGAGTTTGCTACCAAGAACCGAGCGTATAGCAAGGGTTCTTCTATGTGGAAAGGTTATTTTTATTATAAATCGTTAAAACGCTATGTGAACTTCGGCTCTTACATAGACCGCAGGGCTAAGATGCGCTCAAGGTGTAAGGTAGGTATAAACGCTTGCCTGTACAACGTCATTGCTTGCCACTATCGCGTTCAAGGTTAGATTAGTGTAGTCGCTACATTTACATCAGATAAGGAAATCTGTCTCCAACTCCAAAGTTAATTGACACGTTTCGTCCTGCAAATAACTTTCAAATATTAACAACAGAAGATGCTATAACAGCGAAACAGTCGGCAAATTTTATGAAATTCGGTTTAGAATAATGAAAAACTACCTTTCATTGTATTTCAATCGTAGAAATATTGTGCAATAATAGAAACGCAGAACAATTTAGCAAAAATGCAGTACGTATAATCTTTGACTGGACTTAAAAAAGTACTCGATTACACATTTAATAAAACACTGAAATTGCGTTGAATTGAGTGAATTCAGTACAATCAAGACGTTTAAATAAATGTTGCAAGCGACCAATTTTCTTAAACGTCTGTAAAAATAAAATCGGCAAATCATTTTTTTTGTCTGTCTGTCGGTATCCCGCGAATAACGCCGAATCTAATGAACCGATCGTAATGAAATTTGGCTGGATATATATATCTAATCTATAAGGATTATGTTCCGCTCACTAAAGGGTTTATCGTGCGGAGAGGGGTAAAGTCAAAATCTAAATTGGGCTTTAGCAATTCATTAACGCGGAGTCCGATTTGATTCATTTGTTTTTTGATCTGAAGTATCTGTGTTACAAAATGGCCTGTATTTGCTTTAAGTCATAAGTTTTGTAGTTTAGAAATTTAAGGCATATTAACACTCAGTATAAAGTTTCAAATAACCTGAAATCTGGAAGACAGAGAAACATTTGAACATCCTACAAAGGTATTCATACACATCTTCACGCCAAGTCAGATAGAGAGATTTGAGTACGAAGTAAGCTAAGTTTACCGCTTGTCTAGTTTAGCAATATAACTTCAAAATCTGTCTCAAATGTCCTTTTTGCGGATTAATATCAATCCACATAGTATGACTAGCAGCTGAGTTTTTGAGATATTATGCGCAATAAAATTGTGAAAAACCAGATGTGGGCCATCTGTTTCAACAATATGTACAAAAATGATGATTTTTATGGAACAATTTTATACATGTCAAGAAATAACTATACATATACTACTAGAGAATTTATTACAAATAAGCTAGACTTGTTTTTACACGATGCCTTCTATTTTATTTTCACAGTTTCACTTTTTTTAGTTCTCCTGTATTTTTTAATTTTTTGCTTTTTGTGTGCAATAAAGTATTAAATAATAATAATAATCATCATCATCATTATCAGCCGGAGGAGATCCACTACTGGACATAGGCTTCGGATTCGGATGTTCGCTTTCTTATCACCTAAAAAATACCTAATATAAGCTTACCGGTCGCTGATGCAGATGGTCCCTTAAAAAATGTCAGTTGCCACTAAGAGTGGGTAATATCGGGTTTTTAATATTTGGTTTCGGATTCCGAAACTATATATTTTTTGAAACTATATATTGACAAAGCAAAACTATATATTAGCAAACTGACACTCGTATCTTATGAGCTATTTGGTAGGAAAAAATATATATATCTCTAAAGGAGGCAAATAACATGCTTATGTTACGGGTGTTAAGTCACCGATACCTATACATAGAAATACTAATATAAATACCAGAATAAATTTAATAAACACACCTAAACTCAGAAATGGAGACATCTAGATGTTCATCACACAAAATATTGCACCGTCGGGTATCAAACCCGAACCATGCATAGTCGAAGGTGTTAGACAGGTCAATGTTAGACGCTAACCCCTCGACCCACGAGGCGGTCAAAATATAAAATACTTAAATAGGTACTGAAATAAATTTAATAAAAATATTCTCCAATATAGCTTGGAAAGAAACAAGAAAATTATTGTAAACTTACAATTTTGGTCGTAATTTTGTTGCGCACTTACTAAACTGATTATCATTGAAAGAAGGTAACGATCAATATCAAAAGAAAGAGAAAACACGTTTAGTGCTGTCAGATCAGTTCACGCTTCTACAAACTTTTAATCTTTTCTTTGGAACACGTGTATAAGACGTCACAAGTTGATATATCCGGACCAATCGGACATGTCTAAAATGTTGCATCTCCTTTCGTGTCCTTTAATTGGAAAAAGATAGCATACATGGAAAATAAGTTAAGTTAGTGATCAGCAGAAATACCGCTATAATAACACTAGTATGATTAAAAACTCCAATTCACCTACCTGATGGTCCTCAGGCTTCTCAATCAGATTCCTGAACACAGCGAGCACGATACGCGTCACCTTTTCCTTGACCGAGTCGCTGAGTATGTCAGCCAGAATTGGGATGGCGTTGAACTTATTCATTTTCTCCGCTAGCAGCGGGTTGAAGGTAAGCACCCACAAGCAAAATACCAGTTGGTATTGGACCTGACAAAAATGGCACAATAAACTAAAATAGCTGTCAAATCTTACAGCAATAATTGGCGAACAAACAGACTAATTTCCCTGCGCTAACAATTTCAAATCACCTTTAAATAACTGGTCCGGTGCGGGACATTACTTAAAAAGGTCACGCGTTTATCTTCCGGGTCAGACAACAAAAAAGGAATTGCGATTTTTTCAATTTTATAATAAAATCAAAGTTGCTGGATTAGATAAATGCCTGGTTGCCAAAACGTTTGCCCACCTATTACATTGTGGGACTTAGTATCTTCGGTTAGCCATGGATACTTTTGTTGGCTCTCTGCCTACCTTTTCGACTATACAAGTCCGAAGATTCTTTATTTTTGTTTTATTTAACAAAGCACTATCATTCAAGGTCTGGATTTTAAGCCTGCTGTTTAAGGTTAACGGCCAACTTACCTACCAATTAGGAAAACGAAAATGGCGATTAGACGTAATGGCACCGAGAATAGATGAGGCTGAATATTTGACTGACTCTAGTATTGGAATAATATATAAAATAAAAATATACAAATTGTAGTAGTTCGCTTTAAGAAATTATTAATCGACAACTTCGCGTAAGAACGTCATCAACCACATAATACGATTGACCAATAAAAACGCGCAAAATTAGAAATTTTGCCATTTTATTGGTCGAAAGTGACGCTCGGTTTATGACGTCACTGTTTTTAACGCAAACTATATTTCATTTTACTGGCTACTTGGGTTTTTTACCTGGAAGTTTACTCTGGAGGCCAAAATGGACAGCAGGGTTGAAATACCGTCAACTGAGAGGAATGCGAAGCGGTACTCGTCCACACGTAACATCATTTGCAGACAACGCGCCACCGACTGGATGTAGTCGTTGTTCTGAACAAAACGCAACAACGTAAAAATTATGAGAACATCATTCATGGCAGACAAATCGTAGGCAGATTCGTAGATATTTCAAATACATGTGACGTTTGTAAATTAAATTCAAATGCATACTTTATTGTAAGAATAAGTGACGTCTTGTATTTAATTATTAGTATTTAGTAATAGTAGCAATTTGCTTCTACCTAAAGTAATAACACAAAACATGTTTATACAAATATAGATATTTCTACATCAGCCTGTATACTGAAACTTCTCAGACTGCTCGATAGTGCGCATTTACCACGTTAGTAAGTCCCATAAACAGCATTCGTTTGAGTGGAATAATGTATTCTAAATTTGAATACAATCGAATTTGAGCATTGGTGAATAAATACTTTATTGTTTAATATCAACAGAGATTGGTGCTATCTCGCTTGCAATATTTAATACGGTTAGAATAAGGACTGGGAAATGCCGCGACGCGGCGTATTCCGATAATGTTGCGCACGCAAGAGCCAACAGCTAAAAGAAGAGTTTTTCTTTTCTTTCTCCTTAATATTATAATAATTGCGTCTGAAATAAATTTTCAGTTCCAATTAAATTATGAAAAATATATAGGTACTATCACCTTCTTTACATCATGATTATTTTCATATTTTTGGACACTTGAACAGTTCCAAACCTTTATTTCATTCAGGCCATTATTTTATTAATAACACCTTCAGGGTATTAACATTTAGCTTATAATAATAAAACGTATGTTTTATTTGATTTTATAACGTTTATTGCTGCAAAATGTAAGTGGCATCTGTAAAATAAGGCATTAAACTCTCATTTAGCAAAAGCAAGTGGTGAATGCGTTGCAAAAAAAGCTCATTTACCTTTCATACGGTAAAATTAGTGAAGCATGCATACACATTTATATTATTTACATTTTACATGTTCAATATCACAAAAACATTCTATGATTAGTTACATATCACACACTTTGTGTATGATGTCCACAATGTATTGCTGTTGTTCTGTCAACACTGAATACCTTATGGCCTTCAAGTAACTCCTCATGAGATTTCATAACATCGAAAGAGCTATACAGGCTCGAGTATTTCTCACGAGCAGCATCAGCTCTGTCCCCTTCCTTGTCCTTGTGGTGGTGTTTAAGGTGTTTATCGGAGAAATGTTGTTTCTCATGCTCCAACATAACCTGCTCAGCATGCGCTAACTCGGCAGACATTTTCTCCGCCTTTCCAGAAAATAAACCTTCATGTGATAATGATACCAAAACCTTGCTACCCGAATCATGATGTTTGAATGATATCTCACAACATTATCCCATTGTTAAGTTATAGCTGTCACCATAAAAAATTGCTCATTTGTTTTGTGTTGATGATGAATTTAGTTTAGATTTGCAAATGATTTTGTAATTAAATCTAGTGTGTTTCGGATAAGTATTGGGACAATTTTCATAATACAGATACATGTTGTGTTGAAATCTTGTAAATAAAAATACATTTTTATTCCATAAAAAATCAGTTAATACAATTGAAAACTGTATTATTAATGTCATATTAAAATAAAATCATAACTATGGATTAGACAAAATAATTTTAATATTTTACTACTTATGTTACTATATTTTGTGTAACTGAATAAAGCATAATTTATGTTATTCCTAGTACTTAGGACATGCAAGCTTTGCAATATGTTTTCTTTAATTAACTCATATGAAAATATCTCACTACTTTGTACATACTTATATCATAAATATATCTTCATGCACATAATTATGGCACAACCGTGTTCCGAAAACTTAAAGTGGCATACTTATGTTAATTTCTGTATTTATCTTAGATTTCTGATAGTGGATATTCAGTTGCTTAAGATTCTTTTTTTAATAATTACATTAGTGGCAATTGTATGGCTATGAGAATATAATATAGTGGTGTAGAGGTGTACATTATGACTTCCATGG
Organism: Calephelis perditalis; assembly: GCA_018236665.1. Taxonomy (NCBI): domain Eukaryota; kingdom Metazoa; phylum Arthropoda; class Insecta; order Lepidoptera; family Riodinidae; genus Calephelis; species Calephelis perditalis. The sequence continues at coordinate 7,856 of DVZK01000842.1, forward strand.
ATGCAATAATACCAGGATATTTTCATTTGTATAATGATATGTCATTGGTAACTGTAACTATACGTATAAAGTTACATGTCTACCTTTTAAATGACTCCCGACGGAAAAAGAGGGGTGTCACAAGTTTGACATGTCCGTGTGTTTATCTTTCTATGGCATAATAACTTTTAAACTTATTCTTTGTTACATTGTTATGTTATTTTGTAAACATTTATTTCTGTATGTAATATAGTAAACAATATTTAAATATTCCTAGGCTTCAAAATTTGCCTTTTTTGAATGTAAATTTCATTAAGTACATTGGTGGCTTTTTTGGCTTTTTGATGGCTTTTTATACATTAGTTGGACCTATTAAATTTATAGCAGACTGCAATAAAGCACATAAAATATGGACACTACTCAATGTATGTATTTCTTAATTAATAGTTAGTCCGTAAACTAAAGTACCTAATGTTTTCAGATACCAAAAATCTACCAGAATTCATAATTTTGCATTGGGATATAATAGTTGTAACAACAAAGTGAATAAGTCCTTATACCATCAGACATTCTTTGACAACATAACAGTATTAAATTAATGTTAATGTGAAGAAATTGACTGCCCCTAAATTACAAGTTTTTTTATGCGATAGCCATAGCACAGCAAACAAGCTTATGGGTCTCCTGATGGTAAGAGACAACTATAGGCCATTATAGACACCAAACAAAAAAATTATAAGAAATTTCCAAATATTGAAAGTAATTCTGCTGAAAACAAAATTGTAAATTGTGTTTTAAGATCATTCATGCCTTCAAATAGAAAGCTTTTTTATTAAATTTAATTATACTTGACCGTCTTATAAATAAAAAATGATAACTCAAAGTATTATCTGAAGTTTTACCTGTACTTGTTTCTTCCCAAGTAACCAAGTACTAACTTTATAATGAATATATTATTAATAAACATAGTGTAACAATAAAACAGCAACACTATCCCTATGAGGGATTAAAGCATATGTAATGGCAACTCAAAATGTGTTTTTGTCCCATTTAGTGGGAACATTTAAGATGGATGGATGGATCCATGGGAGGATTCCTTCATCCCTGCCAAATGAAAGGGCTAAAAAGTAGAAAAAAGCTGAACAAATATATTGGTTTTGTGACAAGTACATTACAATATGTTGTAAACATGATAAACTATAAAACAGTGAAAGACAAAGGTAAGAATCAGGGGTTTTCAATGTTTTGTGTAAGTTATTAAATACAAAGTTTTGTTTAAAAAATGAAGAAGATGATTATCATCACATATAAATTTTTTGGGACATTGTTGAAATAGCTTTGGACAAGTACCTGTTATGTCAAAAATTAACTATGAAAAATTATGAAAATACAAGCTTTTATAGGGAAAATAAGGAGTTAAGCAAAATGACTTAAGAAATAAAACTGACCTAACACAAAGAAAAAAACGAAAGGCATATAATATGCATTTGACAAATTAAAAATAAAAGAACCTTTTCAAATTGTATTTTTATTTAGTTATAATATTATCTAAGACAGCAATTTCCTTATTTGGGAAATATAGAAGAAATATTATGGCAGAGACAGTATGGCAATAGGTCTTAAAGTCTCAAGAAAGAAAACTGATTTCAAAAAGTATTCACTTCTAATACTTTTTGTTTTATGTTTTAGACTTTACTTCCTTATTTTTTGTAGCTATTCAAAATTTAACATTAAATTGCACAATTAAGCATTGCAAGATAAGTTCTCTAATGATTCAAGATTTTTTGATGGATTATAATAACCTATATCCGGAAATATAAACTTAATGTCAAGATAGTCAATCCTTACTCTGTTACTAGACTATTTTCATCACTGATCAGCTTTGAAGTAGTTTAATCCATTTCTACTCCATCTTTATTAATAACTAAATTGTGAAATGTCAAGTTCAACCTTGGAGTAAAGAAAGACTCTCTATAATTTATGTTTATTAAGAAGACGGTAGTGTTTTGTACTAACACATGATTATAATAATTAGTCAAATAAACATTGAAAATATTGAATAATTTGTCTTTATAAATAAGTTGTACATATTTTCATTAGATTTCTTTATTCTGTAAATCTGTAGTCCAACATGTGATTTGTCATTTATAATATGTATTTCATACATGTTAGCATCTTGTACTGATAATGTAATATCATGCAAGGAGAGAAACTAAACCAATACATAAAGCCAAACATTTCAAACTAAAAATATTTTAAGTGCAGTTAACATGTCTTCACAAAAAACATTCTTTATAAAACTTAAGTTGATTTTTTGAGAATTTAATAATATAGGATTTTTACTAAATAAATACAAAAGAAAGTTATATAATATGTACATCATGCATGAGAAAAATTCTACCATACTCATATTCTACAATAAATGAACATTATGTTAAAACTATACTCACATTCTCTTTAAGTTGGTCCTTAAGCCAAGAAAGATAAAAATGCAAATCGCTCTTGTCCATAAGTTGGGAGTGCCAACAGGCTAGCTTAGCAATGATCCGGGCAGTCATGTGTTGGACAAACTCATCTTGACGGTTTAACAAATTTAGGAATGGCTGCCACACATTTCCATGTTTAGCATTGCGGAATATTTTTACTCTGGATTTATCTTCCTGTTAAAAATAAAATTACTTTTTAGTTTTTCATTAATGTTCAAATAGATGAAAATATAAAATTATCACACTATATCAATCTACATAAATCTAGATTTAAAAATAGAGACAGAAATACTATAAAGTCGGTGACAGTTTTACTTATAAAACATATTTAATGTTGTTTACTATACAAACTTGAATTAATTTAAATATAAAATTATTGTGGTTTCCAATAAATTTAAAAACATGTAGATT
>DVZK01000843.1:0-10730 GCA_018236665.1 Calephelis perditalis
TTTCATTCTCATGAATTAAAAAATTATAATATTGAACATACATACGATAACTTGTAAATTTAAATAACTGGAACTACTTTTATATGATGAAATAAAATAACCTCAAACAAAATAATACAAACAAAATGTCTTTTCTGCGTTTCAATTTTCTGCGATCGCTGGGAAAATTAGATGGCCTATCTCTTCGTTGGTATTCATCAAAAAAGTCTATGAATTTGTCAGATCCTGCTGTGCAAATTTATCTAAAACATTTAATGTTAGAACACGAATCATTACTTGTCAAAACTAAGAGAAATATCGATGATAATAAGCGGCTTTATGAAATAAAACCTGTCGTAAATGTTCTAGAACAGCGAATAGCTCTATTCGATAGTATCGAGTCTTTAAAAGAACTCCAAAAACGGGAAAGTAAAGATGAAGAGGTTAAGGCTATGATCAAAGAAGAAGCAGAGATATATCTTAAACGCTTAAAGGAGATTGATAACGACTTACAATATATTTTGTTAGAGCCTTCCTACAGTACAGGAGGAGTTTTATTGGAAGTCACTGCTGGTGCTGGTGGTCAAGAAGCAATGCTTTTTGCCAGAGAACTTGCAGAGTTATATCAATCTTATGCAGAGTATAAGAGTTGGGAGATTGATATTGCTACAGTAGAAGAGTCAGACTTGGGTGGTTATAGGAAAATTTCAATGTTAATTCAAGGAGAGGGAGTTCCAGAATTGATGAAAATGGAAGCAGGAGTGCATAGAGTGCAACGAATACCTGCGACAGAGAAGAGTGGTCGGATACACACAAGCACTGTGTCGGTTGCAGTGTTACCGCAGCCTAGTGAAATAGAGATGGATATTCCAGATAGAGATCTATCAATAGAAACAAAACGAGCCAGTGGAGCCGGTGGTCAGCACGTCAATACCACAGATAGTGCTGTACGGATCACCCATGTCCCCACAGGCACTGTGGTTGAATGCCAAGAAGGAAGGTCACAGATTAAAAACAAACAGATTGCTCTACAAAAACTGAGGACCCTTTTATTACAAAAACAAATAGATGAACAATCATCGAAAATAAATAGTGAAAGAAAATCACAGGTAATTTTAAATAGGCTTATTTAAAGTACTTAAAGTTACAATTGCATAATTTTTTTTTTTTTTATGTTATAGATAGGCAAACAAGCAGACGGACTTCCTGATGGTAAGAAATTCACGTCGCCTAGAGACACCAAAGATGGCAATGGTGCGTTGCCAACCTGGGGTCAGGATGTTATGCCTCGAGCAAAAGTAAGTTTACCGGCTACCTTACCCTCCAAACCGGAACACGTCATGACGTTATGGCGGCAGGAATAGGTAAGGCAGTGGTACCAATCTAGGCGAGTCGCTGCGAAACTCTACCACCTAGTAATAATTTAGTGCTTATCCTGACATTGTGGTATGGAAGCGAGAGTTGTGTATGTCAGAAAAAGCATCATAGAAGGATAAATGCTGTTGAACTGTTAAAGCTACACAAAATCTGTGTTGTAATGCTCGCTGTTCACATTCATAACAGTGAGATCGGAGAAAGAGTGTGATTGAAAGAAAGTGTTATTTCTTTATCTTTCATGTGGAAAGAATGGTAGATAAAAGATTTACAAAGCAGATATATAGGGTGAATGTGGGTGGCTGTAGATACCCAGAGAGACCTTGGTTGACATTCTACAATAAGATTGCTCAGGTATTATCCAAGGGTGGTGTCAAGAGTCTCCGAAACCGGGTGTTTATGTGAAAAGGGTAATGAATGTGGAGGAAGTCAGAAAGGTCTGCAAAGATTGTGAAATTTGGCATTTGATACTCACTGCCCATCCCGTAAGGAACTTGGAGTGATGATTTGTGTATCTAAAAAACTGATTTGTGGGTGAAGCCATGGGCAACAACTAGCTACCTATAAATAAAATCTATGATAGGGTGTCTTTATATTATTGCCTCTGTGGTCTAGTAGTCTGTTGTAGGTGTTGTCTGCATGAAGTCTCGGGTTTAATTGCCGTGTTGGGAAATTGTTTTTGCAAATTTTACAAACATTGAGTTTCTCTCGCCGGATCTTCCTAGGGTGTGGTTTCGGTTCTTATCTGGTAGTAGTTAAAAAATTGTCAACTCGCACAAGTACAACTTGAATTGTCTATGTGAATAAAGTTTTTTCTGAATATGATTCCCCTGGAGTAGATATAAGAGTTCTGTTGACAATGGGTTTGCCACATATCACATTACAAACTAAGCATATTTTCGGCTTATCATAGAAGCCCTGGTTGTAACCTCTACCTTCTTCTTTGCCATTGCAGCTAGGAATTGTCTGTTAATACCCGTAGTGAAATTCACTGGGAAAGGATGTGGTCTTTTTACACATTGGCTTGATGATTGAACGAGGTTAGGCTTACTGTCACTAAAACCGTGATATTAGACTAGGTGGTTGAGGTTCAGGGGTCGAGGTTCAATCGGGGCAAGTCCCTGTGAGGTAGTTGCCCCGATTACTACTCCGACTTATCTATTCCTGCCGCCATAACATTAGTGTTTGCCAATGACATGTTTCAGTTCGGAGGATAAGATAGCGGGTAAACTTTTGCTTGGGACCTAACATCCTGGTCTCAGGTTGGTAATGTACCATTGCCAATTTGGTGTCTATAGACAGAGTGAGTTTCTTACCATCAAGAAATCCTTTTGCTATGCCTTTCAATATCATAAAAAAAATCAGTCATCTACTACAATAATTGGTATTATGAAGGTATAAGAATAACAATAAATGTGAACATACCTATATCTATTTGTCATGTAAGTTTTGTTTGATAAACGGTTTACTCCAAATTTCAAGCTCGTTTTCTGTCATGTAAATTATACAGGTTTTTATTTGTATCTGATCTGATCCAAAACTTAATACTCAATATAAACATTAGATTGTTATTAACAGTCTATAGAAAAGAACGAAGTATTGTTTTGTCTATTAATTGCAACTTCTCAATTATTCTATTGATAAGAAAACTTCCTTGATATTGAAAAATCAATTATCCCACACTGTAAGAAATTATCTCAATTGATATTCTTTTTAAAAAAAACTCTGTAAAGATTTCTGAAGGTAACTCTCATTTTTCATTCTTAAGACTATTACACACAATACCGGTGGTATCTTGGGCAGTTTTAGCTGTGCAGATATGCTGATGGAATATTCAGGCAAGCAAGACCTGCAAACAGTCAAATGCCTGCAACGTCACCAGGCTTGTTTCCTGGCTGAGCCACCATTATACCTATATATAGGAGTAGACAGATCTTTGTTCTTATTGCCTTTTTGAAAATAGTATTGGAAGGCTAAAAACAGATGGTTATTGGCCATGGTTGATTGTTCTTTGGTGTAAAAATGTTCATTGCCCAATATTTATGCAATGCTCATTGGTCATATTATATGTCACTAATGTTAATTGTCACTAATTTTTAATTTTGTAGTCCATTATCTATATTCCATTTATCTAATTTTTTTTATGTACTTCATTTCTGGATCTGGTGTGTTGTTATTGAATTTATGCTTGTATCTAATTAAGTATCTCTATGTATGTTATGTTAATAACTTAAAAACTGAAAATGCTAAATTACAGATTGGATCGAGTAATAGAAATGAGAAAATACGAACTTACAACTATCCACAAGACAGAGTAACAGAACATAGGGATGGAGCTTGCTCAGTGTCAAGTCTTAAGGTTTTTATGGAAGGTGGAGAACAACTAGAAAAGTTACAAGAGTCACTTCTTAAACACCAGCGGTATGAGACTTTAATGGCTGACATTAATGATTTTATCAGAAAAAATAAGATAGAAAGCTCAGGAAAGTAAAGAGCCTAGACTAGTCCAAATTTAGTCAGTATTGGTGTTGCAACAAAATTGCATGATTCAAATTGTAAAATGCTTTGCAGTCTTTTGTGAGATATTAGTGTTCATATTTATAATATTTTTTTACAATGTCGTGTTCAATTTACGACAAGGATGAAATAAGCAAAAAGTTAAATCCTTGCTCTGATACTTTACTTTAACTTCATCAAATACATCGATACCTCCCACGTAAGTTGTTGTATCTCCAAAACTGCAAATTTACAGTAGAGCGTTTCAAAGATTCAAAGTAAACTAGAATCTGCGTTTATTGTTGCATCTTTTTGAAATTTGGTATTTAAATGTAATATAATAGTCGTCTTAACTTCGTTAAAAGATATTTTAAGTAATATGTTTATTTTCGGAGATATTGTTCATACAACATTTTACTCCGGAGTACAAGCTATGCCAGTTGTTGCATCTGATACTAACAACATTATACCGCGGCGCCCAGATAACGCCAATTGTGGTATATGATAGTTACAACTGTATACGTTGAAAAACATAAGTCTCACTCTGTTGTATGTGGTAATAATATTTATATTAGTGACAAAATTCAATTGTATAATTTTAACATGATAAATTTTAGGTTAATAAATAAAAAAGAAATGTTATTAAGGTTAAAATTATTTATTAGAAACAACATAAGTGATAAAAAATAATCAGAAATCCTTTATCTTTAAAAATAAAATAATGAGCTTTTAAAACATAATTAAATAACTTCTTCTATTGCTGAGTAATCAAAAACGTTTCAACATAAAACAATCAATCGAAAGACTTTTTAAAAATTATACAATATTATAGAATCAAAGCATGACCTATGCTTATAATAATATTTTTGTAAGTAACTTTAGAAACTTTTCTTAAGAACTAATCAAATAGAATTACAAAAATCAACATCATTATAAAAAAAAATTATGAACTTACTTAATCATATATATGAGATCAGCTTAAAATCAAAGTAGTAATTTGGTATCCATTCAAATTTTTGGCATTGTACTTATTGGCTTAATACGATAACATTGTTAATGTATGTGTAATATTGAGAAATTTAAAAATAAAAACAATTGTGTTATTGTCAACCTTACAAACCTATAATTATGGGAGCCTTAAAATAATGTAAATCAAATAAATATTATTTTTATGAGATAAATATTAAAACCTGAGATGCTTAATCAAAAGCAAAAAAAAAAATTATACAGAATATTTGGAAAAGACTAATGTCTATTCTGAATCAGAAAATTCAGCGTCATTATTAACGCCAGCAGCAAAAGATAAATGCCTAAAAAAGTCGTGATATGTAGCTGGAATAATTCCACTATGACACAGGCTTATCAAGTCTTCATATTTTGCCTTAGTTATAGGAAGACGGTTGGAATACAAGGGGCATAGCTCAGCCATACTATTCCTTTGGCGTCTACGGGTATTGGTATTGAGAGCGATTGTCATAGCATTACTGTCTGCCAAATCGTACCGATACATAATTTTAAAAGGATCTTCTGCACATACACTTACTTCTTTTATTTTATTCCATCTAACTGCGTTCCCATTCACATTTTTTGACCAATTACGTCCATTCAAAAGTGTTTTATAGTTTAAAAAATCTGTATGCTTCATTTCGATCACGTTATATGGTTTGCCCTCCTGTTTAGCCCATCTAACTAAGCTAAACCATTCAAAGGGTGTATAAATAAGCTTATTTTTAGACGAACGTTCTATAAGAGCATGTACGCTATCACCTTCTGCCTGGGTGTGACCTTTTTCTAGAAATGTATGTTTGATAGTAATATTAAGCTTATGAGCAATATAAACATAAAATGCAAACACGATACGATTGCGATTCTGACCGGCACAATTGTCAGACCAGAATCGAAATTCTTTTGCACCCTGTTCATGCATTTTATGTATGAAATGAGAAAGACAGCCTGATACCTCATTAGAACCACGTTTGGCTTCTCCCTCGTGCCACATAATATAACAATGACCCTCTTTATTTGCTAGGTCAAATATAGTAAAATTAAAGACGGACAGCTTCCGTTTGTAATATAAAATACTCAATTGGCCATGGGGTGCATTAAGAATCTTTTGAAAATCAAAAGTACCAGCAATTATTTTCCCTTGAGAAGATTTGCTTTCCTCTTTATCAGACTTCTTAAGCTGTCGGGATAATTTCTTGTTAGTGACGTGAATTTGATAATCCATGACTTGCTGCTCGGATGGACTGTTAATATTTTTAAAGATGTGGCACTGATCGCACTGATCTTTTTTAGGAATACAAAAACTGAGCTTAAAGTTTTCATTTACAATGTCTCGATATAGACGATCGGATTTAGCGCACTCTTCATTTATGTATTAGACTGAAGCCACTCATTATACATTTCAAATAATTTATGAAAATTTAAATCTCCATCCAAATATAACTTATTTGACCTTTGCCTAGTAAAATGTGACTCAACAGGCTGCAAACTCTTAATATGGTCACACACACTAGTTATAACAGACTCTGTCTTTTTTATAGGGTGGTTTGAGTGTTTTACTCTTTGATCTGTAATTAGTATTCCAGTAGTCATATCCATCTTTTCTAGGGCCTTATTAATAACCTGATCACTGACGGAAATAGTGCTCAAAAAATGTTTTTTGCATACATCCACATAATTGTTTTCACCATGATCTAGTGGCAATGAGTACTTTAACGTGTACTTACGCCTTGAAGTGGTATCTGTGTAGACTCTGCGTTTAATATATTCTTTTACTAAGCTGGCTATATACGTCCATTGTTTTTCTCGATTTCCCAAACTCCAAAAACTCTCAAATATATTCTGTCTTTGTCCTTCACTTAATTTATCAAAACACTTCTTGCGGCAGTGACATGGCGGGCCTATCTTTCTCTTTGCTTGAATTTTACCATTTCTTGACATGTACTCTTTTCCCATAATACGTAAATTCTTTCTCTTAGTATCTATCCATTCATTAAAATGTCTCTTCTTATATTGCCCTTATCTTTCCTTGGTTGACGACGGCGACCGCTTGTGCTAGGACTGTTATTCGAAATAACTGACAGCGGACTATAATTGTTTATAGTTGTATATGTTGAGCAGCTAGACAGATAACCTGGTGAGGGTGGGTACAGGCAAAATATCAAAAGTTGATACGTTTTCCTTTTGTATATAATAAGGGCAAAAATCATTATCACAATCGTAGTCGTGGTTGGTACTACAAGAAGGTGAAGGGTGCGGTGTTTCAAGATTTCCAATATCAGAATTTGAAGTAATTTCTGGGTTATTATCAAAGAAATCTGTATCAATTATGTTTGCTAGCTCATTCATTTCCGACTCATTAAAGCTTATTGGTAATGGAGACTCTGAAACAATAATAATGTTTTGTATAATAAAATATCAGTAGATTCGGGGAATCGAACCTGAGATCTCGGCGTGCTAATACAATGCACTAGGTATGCATCTAGCTATTGAGGCAGTCGTACTTACCATTTAAAGATCGACATTTCAATAATTAACGACTTGACTTACAACGTAAATTTGAAATAAAAAAAAGTAAATCCAACGTAAAATATAGCATTTCACTATACAACAACATTTTAATGAACGATTTCCGAAGTAAAATGTTGTATTTATTACATACAACAAAATGTTTACCTTCAACGAAAACGTAAAATATTGTATGTATCACATACAACATTTTTAATGAATGCTCACCGGCGAATATTGTCGTAAGTAATCTATACAATATTTCAGGTTGATGCCACCATAAAAAGTGTTAGTAACCTAATTCATGGTACTGAAACAATACTAAAATAAACTTACCTGTAATATTTCGTAGGCTTGAATTAGGAAAACTGTTTAATTCTATTTCGTTTAGTGAAATATTGTTATTTTCAATGGGTGTATCACTGTTATTACTTTGTATATTCGCATTATTAAGTAAATCACATATTCGACGCCCTCTTGATATAATACTTGTACGATTCATTATAACAAATATGAAGTAAACTAATTACGTTAATGAATTAGCAAATAAATTAGAAGCGCTTCCAACGTGCATGCGGCCGGTTGAAAGTCCGGCGTGGTCTGTTGTATGTAACCAATACGAGGCGCGAGCGCGTGATTCTACCCGCCCCGCGCCCCGCGTACACAAATGTATAGGCATATACATTGGTCTAATCCGTTCGCGTTTGAAAATTACAACATTATGCGTCTGACAAATCCTTTAAAAATTGTGATTTTGTTATTTTTTCGCTTTTAATGGATATAATGATTCATATTAGGATATTTTTTTAAGAAAAAGCAAAATAGCATTTTTGTGGCATACAACAACTTACGTGGGAGGTGTCGACATATTGCATTTATCCCTATTTAAGTGTGAAAAATTGTATTGAAATTTTATTTCGTTTCATATAGAAAGTGCATTTATTTTATACAAGAGGAGGCAATCGAGCTAGTGGGTCACCTGACAGAAAGTGATCACTGCCGCCCACGGATATCCGCACCACCAGGAGTACGCTCTTTTCTTGAAGGTCCCTGAGTCATAATTGAAGGGTTGAGTTCGAGAATGGTTTAACTAACAAATACGTGATTTGACGCAAATAATCTTTTAAACATTGGGAGCATTATTTTCAATTGTACTAAAAAAATCGCCCCAAAAATGGCACTTGTTAAAAGTTAAAAGAGTTTTTGGCGATATAATCCATTTTTGTATTAGAACTGAGATAATTATGATATTTTATGTAGGTTTAATTAATATTCAATATTTTTGGTACTAACGTTCACGACATCTGTGTCAGTCAAACCGTCTTAAGACTGAATATCTCGATATATAATGCGGTTCTTGTTATTTTGAAAAGGCCATTAGACAGATTATTTCTTTCTGAGTCCAACAATATCAAAAACTGAATTTTGAAAAAAAATTCTCAAAAACCATTCTCCAACTCAACCCTTCAATTGTTTGGGAATACAGCCCTCGGTAAATGATTCCACAAAGGCGTTGTGCGAGGTAAAAAAGGAATCGCACAGTTGTAGAACGCCACGCATCAAGATTATGGGCATGATACTTTAAACTCTGTTGCAAAGTCCGAAGGTTGAATCTCTAGAAAGTAATTTTGGATTTGTTTTACGATTTGTTTAATATGTATTTCTATTAATCAGTACATTTGAATAACGTTAACACTTACCAATATTATTTGCAATGCAAAAATCTTTAGGTTGGGATTAGATGTTTATGTTTTTTGTCCAGAGGTATTAATTATTTAAAAAAATCACTGAAACTTTTAATAATGTAGCTAAGGAGATATAAAGCCTTAAATGAATGTATATTGGCTATCTTACTCTTAAATCCAGAAGATATCAATGACAGATAATGATACTATGACTTCTGGAATAGTTTTAAATCTGGATGAGTTGTTATAAAATGATATTAGTAGTAGTTGTAGTTAGAGATATTGTAATAAAAATTCATTGTTTTATTATATCTGATCCAAGTTAAATTGTTTATTGTAAATAGTATTTATTAAAATAAAAGAACTTAATGTTGATATATTTTTTATTTGTACTTAACAAATTACAATTTAAAATATCAATATTGTTAAAATTTGTTTCTTAAGTAACATCGACATTGAAAAGTAATACATAAAGATACCTTTGACACAATTGTCTTTAAAAGTAATATATAATTAACATGGATATAGTTATATAATATGTTACATGTCAGAAAAAAATTGCCGGGACGGATATTACCTAATAGAATTATAATTTATTAAATATCTTTATTTGAACACTGTAGAACAAAAAATATAAATATTGCATATCTATATAGGGATAAATATTCTAATAAAAACATGTTAAAAACCATTTTAGATATGTTGATATGATTATACATTTTTTTTGGCACTTCCAGAGTAGATGTGAGGAAGTGCCGTATATAAAATTCATTAAAATTTAATAAAATAGGAATAAAATTCAATCTTCATGATATGTTACCTGACATGTATCTTTTTAGGGTATAACTCAGATTAAAATTTAAAAATAAAATAATAATATAGCCATCTTTCCATCTCAGTAAAAATGCCCTACTCACTCGTTCTAAGATAGGGCTGCACTACTCTTACCTGCGAAATAGTAAAAAGAAACGACGCACGTGTATGGAAACGTGTGTCGTTCGCCATTGTCCCATGTGTCTAATACAAATTTGCATACAAAAAAATCTTGCGACGTGGGACGCTGCGATTCCTCGCGTCCAGTGTAAAAGCACCCTTAGGATGCAATCCCATTAGGCAATGAAGATGTGTGTAAGTTTCATGCATTTTGAAACATGCATTTATAAAACGCCTATCGGAATTGCGTCCTTATATTTCCTACCTCTGATATTCAAATAAGGGATTTGTAAAAACTCTGACTAGATGCATATGAGATATTTTTCTTTTCAATTCAATTTCAATTGGGGGGTTTTATCTTTTTTAAACTTAAAAGACTAAGCTTCTGAACTAGTGTTTTTTTAAACGGGGTTTTTAATATAATCCGAGACTGATATATTTTCCTAAACTATGGAGGATTATGTTAAGAAATCTTTTGATTTGGCCATAAAATATTTTTGGTATCTGAGCATTATCTTTGATTTTTCTAATTATCCTTAAATTCTCACTCTCAAATGAAAACTAATCTCTAAATTTGAAAATACTGAAATAAGGAAAATATGATTGTGACAACCATGACACCTTTTCGTTGAGGCAAGCTTCCACGCCCGCACATGTCTTTGTTACTTTCCTGAAATAGAAAGAAATTATATTTTAATGTATTCGACTAGAATATTAAGCCTCTTGTGTAATTTTACTGCTTTACCTCAT
>DVZK01000844.1:0-10730 GCA_018236665.1 Calephelis perditalis
GTCGCCTCTATTTGCATACAAGTTAGTAACATATGTTCGAAATAATTTTGTGACATCTTTGTAACACTCATATTCCGCAAATAAATATTTTTTCTCTTCTTTCTTTCTCTGTAGTCTGGCGTTCCGTCGTCGAACTCGACTATTTGAGGTCCGGGGTCGGGCAACAAACAAAATATTAGAAAAAAATATATTTTCAATTTTCTAATAATAATAACGTTGCCCGCGATTGTATGTGCCCGGTTGACGAAAGGCTTGCCACTTATCACATTGTAGGACTTAGTGTCTTCAGCTAGGGTGCTCTGGTTGTGTTACTGCCTACCTCTTCAGGGATATAGGCGTCGAGATACTTCTTTAATGATTAATTAGCGGAAAAAATTGTAAAGTTAAGGATTAATATAAAACAAGTAGTATATGTCCATTAATATTTATTTTTAACTTAAGCAACATGTATTAGGGATGTAGACTATCGCTATATATACACAACACTGTACACGCGCGCTCCCGCGCACTAAATGCCGGCTCGCACTTGACACTAATATATCTCTTTAATTACCACGGAACGGACATTACAACAATTAACTTGCCAAGTTAGGAATTTCAATATATACTGTGGCCTGCTCGCTGATAGTTGATAAATATTATGACAACGTATCAAAATAGCGACTGTCGCTTATTCGTATGGCGGGCATCGCTTATTGAGGCGTACATTAAAATCGTGGTTCAAGGCACGCTCAACTCGCCGCGGCCATCTTGTCAAATCGCTCCGGTATGCAAGTTTCTTTTAAGTGTTCACATGTTATTTTTTACTGTTAATAATATTTTAATTTATCTTTTACTACGTCTTGATTCTAGTTGATACTAATTGATTCAATTTTTATCAATTCTCAGCTAACAGTCAGTTAACAATTAAGGCACATCTTTATTTACATCAAATCATCAATAAGTTTCTTGATCATGTCTAAGACAGATAGATTTTGCTGTCTTTTTTGATATTTTGTTCTGGTCAAAACCTATACAAATAAAGACTGTGAGCTGTCTTCTAAATCTAGCTGCAAAACACAAATGCAGAAAACTTATATACAAATTTAACACTCCCATTTAGTTAGATGCATGTATCTATCAATCACTAGTTCATTCTAATTACTACACAGCTAAAACATTATTCGCACGTCTACATACATAATTAAGTACGTAATTACAATACGAAATAACAGATTTCATCAATGTACAGTAAGCAAAGTAAATACGAGTATTTCACCTTTCACAAGAATAAGAGTAATACCTTATTTTACAGGAATGAGATATCTGAGCTGCTTACTGTATTATCTACAAAATATAACGTGTACGTCAGCATTCCATGATAAGATTTATATTTAACTAGCTGCCTCTTTCGGCTTCGCTCGGATGGTAATTTTTTATCATTAATAGAGCTGTAGGCTGTCCTATCTTTCAAATTGGATCAAACTGCACACGGTGTGCAAATTTGATTGAAGTAGGTTAAGTAATTTAGGAGTCCATCGCGGACAAACAACGTGACACGTATTTTATGTATATTTAAGATATTCAAAAATTCTTAGGAAAATGTTCGACTTTGAAGAACCTTCAAATATCTGTTATCTTTTGCTGGATTTCATGACGCTTTGTTGTTTGCTAACACATTGTTCGGCGCTCGGGTAATATTAATCTTTTATCACAAAGCATTTCATAAGACCGTAACGCAGGTACCTATTTGAAACACAATTCAATAACCAATACAATGTAATAAAACGTTTTTCGAAAAAAGTTCAAGATTTTTTGAAGTTATACTTCTTCAGGCGCGTTATGAAAAACTGACAAGTAAAATTTTAAGATGCGCGCGCATCTGTCACACAAAAGTAACATCATGAAGTTGCCTGCTTTAGAAACATGTTTCTACATTCACACATGTGTTTTGGTTTCAAACAAGTGCAATTTATATATTTTTCGTTAAAGATATTTTTTCAATAATATTTTCATCTGTAATATACACACTTCAGTACATTTTAACATACGTATAATATACGTTATACGTTTAATACATGTAAAACATTTTGTAGCCTGAGTGTGAAATTTCGCAGGATTTTATTTCACTACCATGTTCGCGTTTAGACGATCCAAAACATATGTGTAGTTGATTTGAATATCCACACTAGAGGCGCTGACAACAACAATTCCTTCATTTCCATCCTCCACTTGAGTCGTTTAAACGCAAACGAAGGTAAATATTTGAAAAACTAACACCCATACTACTGTTTGTAGTTATACAATATATATAGTTGTTCCGTTCCGTGGTTTGAGCTGCTCAAGTCAAGTGCATCGCTCAAATATAACATTAATACTAATCGAAGGCACCTCACCGGCGACACTCGACAACACTTCCTCTACCGTTAAGTACAATCCAAAAATGAGGCACAATTTATAAAGAAAAACCTAAAGCGGACCGTTCCTCGCCTTCGCGCCATTTTACTAGTGTCAAGGTAAAGATTTGATTATGGAGTTCGGTTTCGAAAAAAATTCGAACGCAACAAATCTATGCACCTCCCACATTGATCAGAAAATTTTCCATACTAAACTGGAGTGGATTTTTATGGGTTGCCATTGTGTTTCGAGTTGTCGAAACGAGATTCCGTCAAGGAATTTCGAATGTATGTGGCGAACCTTATCGACACAATTTCCTTTAATAGACAATAATAAAACTAATGCGGTAAACGAAAAAATATTAAAAAATCCGATTGGTCTTTGTGACCCAAATCGTAACTATAATATGAATATTATATACTATAATTTGAATTATTGTAATTTCTAAAAATAAAAATAAATAAGTTATTAACAAAACAGTACCGTACTCGAAATTATTAAAAAGATTCCATTTCAACCATAAGCCTAATAAAAATAGCAATACTTGAATAACACATAATAATGTTAGAAGTACATAACTAAGTTTTATTCTATATGTCTTCTTTCTTTCCTTTATTTTATTTTCTTTCTTTCAATTCCTTTTTGAAGATTTGAATTTATGAAACTTTGTACTTTTTCTATTGAGGATATAATAAGAAATTGTAAGTCTGATATCAAGTAACCTCACCTTGACATTGGTAAGATGGTTGTAGCGGAGGTGGTCACCAACCAAACTGTAAATAAGTTATTGTCGGTTCATCACAAGTCATGCCTTGAGTACTCCGAGCTGCCAACGACCTTCGTAAAACGGAAGACAAATTCATCACCTACGCTAAAATAATATATATAACTGTAAAAAATGCTCTTCTCTTTTAGAAAATTGGTGGAGATTCCGACAGGTCTATTGTAGTACTATACTGGTTTCACGGCAGAACGACTGAGCCGAAATACGAAAGTTGTTAAATTAACTGATTGTAAAGGTTCATTTAATGGTAATAATAACTAAAACAAAAAGTTGATCTCAAACAAATAAGAAAAATTGATGATAGCATCGTTTTATTTTTTGATCAGAATATAATATTAAAGTCAACACTTAATAATCAGATTATGTTCATCACTGTTGCAGGAGGTTTGAGTTCAAAAATGGAATGTATATTAGTTATCACTAATATATATCTCTTTGTCGAATAGAGTATTATCATATTTTCTTGCATGAGCGTTAGCGTCTGCCATTAATCACGTTAAACTAATTAGTATTAAAAAATCCGAAAAGTCGTATACATACGATTAATATCGCAGTTTTGGAAACACTGAACCAAATAAAGAGAAAATTACCAAATCCTTCTTTGTTTCTGAGGATACCTAAATTAATGCATTTGTACATTTAAAGAACCAACGGTCAATCGTTCTGCCGAAGTATAAATATATCTTAACAATACTGAGATTTAATCATCAACGGTGGTTATAACAAATCGATGGGCGGTCAATTTCGCGTCCTCTGACTGCAATAAATATGAAAAGGAACTTATTGTACCTAAATTAATCAGTGTCTAAATTATATGTACAGGAACAAAACACGTATTTACAAAGTGTCACACAAGTTTGATGGTTGTCTCTGTGTTGTACTTCGCTAAGGTTTTCTTGACGCGTAGCGCCGTGAGCCGCACGGGCGGGTTCGCGTGCCAACACTCCGACATCACGTTCACTATGGTGGACAATGGCTCCGCGGAGATCCAACGGGCTGGGATCGGAGGCCTTATGCCTTTCGCCACCACAACCGCGTGCATATCCTCGAAAGACGGATCCGATGGCACGAATTCGTGGTACGGAAGCGCATACGCCTCCACGAACTGAGCTTTGTCTCCCGTGGTGCACCTTCTACACATTTCCCACAACACCAAACCCAAAGAGTACATATCGGCCATTTTGAAGGCCTCAAAGTTACTGACGTCCAATTTCTCATCCAAAACTTCTGGGGCCATGTATCGGCGAGTTCCGACGCGAGTGTTGGGCGCGATGTCCACTTCGTTCCGCTCTGCGACGTATCTTACTGCAAGTCCAAAATCTGCGATAGCACACTGTCCGTTTCTTTTCACCAAAATGTTCTTACTCTTGATGTCACGATGAGCGATTGCCGGTTTTCCTTTCGTTCCAAATATATCCATATGAAGATGCGCCAGTCCACTCGCTATGGAGTACACCATAGTCATTAGCCCGTTTACATCTAGCACGACTGTTTGAAGATAATCGTGCAAGGACCCATTTTCATGGTAATCAGTGATGAGGAGCATCTGTGTCCAAGATCCGGTCCCTTTAATATCAGCGGCGATAAATCCTAGGATATTTTCATGCCTCATTAGGACTGTCTGATAGATCTCAGTTTCTCGGAACCAGGATGCCTCTTCGGTCGTGAAGAAGACCTTAACCGCCACCTTTTCATCTCGCCATCTCGCGAGCCACACTTCACCGTAACGACCTTTACCGATAGACTCGACCATTTGTATTTGCTTAGCCACCGTTCGCTGCACTAGAAGCGGTAAACCAGAGCCGGATCCTGAAGATATCTCTGCGTGGTGCGAGGCCGGAGGAGAGGGCGGTCTTTTGCATCCTCGTCGTCGTTTTCGGAAGAGCAGCCAGAACGCAGCAAGAAAGGCGACGAGCGCGATACAGAGCGCGGCCGCAAGTAACACAGTCTGGCCACCGGGCGACGCAGGTGTGACACCCTCTGCTACGTCTGCTAGCTCGGGTGGCGGCTCTGGCAGCTGCGGATGCAGACGACGATTGCACAAATCTTTTTCACAGCATTCTATCACTTTGGGATGCTGGTGTGGCACTTGAGAGCTCTTACACTGAAATTATACAAAAAAAACAATGTTAGCTGACTAAGGACAAGTTTTAACCTTTAAAGTAATAAAGGAAATAAAAATATTGTAGTCCTAAATTCCATCTCCTTTACATATGCTACAAACAGCCTTATAATGGATGAGTAAGTGGTATCCGTTCGGCGATCATTCGCGATATTGTAATTTATGGTTTGCTGAAACAT
Organism: Calephelis perditalis; assembly: GCA_018236665.1. Taxonomy (NCBI): domain Eukaryota; kingdom Metazoa; phylum Arthropoda; class Insecta; order Lepidoptera; family Riodinidae; genus Calephelis; species Calephelis perditalis. The sequence continues at coordinate 5,462 of DVZK01000844.1, forward strand.
ACAGCCATGGAGAGTAGCCGTATCGTCTGTTTTATGTCAATGTACATATAATATTCATAATATGCAAAAGTTAGGGATGCAACAAATAACGAAACGAAATGTGATAGATAACTTGACAGATAGCCCATTGTTTAATTTTAGTCATACAAATATCTGGATTAAATCTTTAATCATGCAGCAATAAAATCTAACGAATGATTTCATATTGCCACCAATACGTCAATCTATTAAAAGCTGACATATTAAAAACTAGATAAATTAATGGTAATTAGGTTAAAGAAATTGTACTAGTTGGAACTGATCCATAGCACAAAGAAATAAGACTTCAAAAAAATTACAACTAAAATATAATTAGGCTTAAAGTCGACTAATGTCGATTTACGCCACATTACTATTTCACACTGTTGTACAGTCTTATTAATTTGAAAGGTGCAACATAAACATATTTCATGCTCCTGAACGTTCTGCACAAATATAAACGACTGTACCCTACCTCATCTCCCTTCCGTATTAAACTTTAATGTTTTGACAACTTAGATAATGTCTCATTCACTAATGCATTGTGTTCCAAAAAGGTAACATTGTAAAACTTATCCATATTTTACATCTTTCTAACCTAGCTCTTGACCGTAGCTTGTGTTTTCACACGCCCCACCAGTTAAAATGTTAGGGTAAAAAATAATCTATGTCCGTCTCTGCTTAAGTAAAAGTTTTGCCATAATAAGTCTAAGCATTACCACATGACTTCAAGAATAAGAAACACATTTTCTCATTCATTTCATTGTCATATTGACAACGTTGGATGAAAAGGTTTTTTTAGATAAAGTCAAAATAGTAAAGGAAGCTAAAGCGTTTCCCACCTGCATAAACCCGGATTCGTCCGGCGGAAGACATCCCGCGGTCCGCTCGAGGACCACGAGCCCGTTGTCGTCGAGCACTTCCTCGACGGTTGCGAAGCAGTAACCTCCAGGCTGGGTGCTGCACGTGCCATTGGGCGCGCCGTCGGGGCACCCATTAACGCCCGCGCACTCGCACAATATGCCCCGACCTGAAAACGTAAAGATAGTCTGTAAATAAACGGAGAAAACTTCGAGATAATATCTACTCATTATTGGAATAGATTATCTTCACGCCCACATCCCCGTAGAATTAAGTAGAGATACAACCAGGGCACCACGATTACACAAAGGTACTTTAGTCGCACAATGTGATATGCTTACGTTATTTTTAATAAAAATTAAAAGAACACACATATTTTGAGTTACCCGGCATGGAAATGATGTAGTCAACACCAACACCAGGCCACCAGAGAAGAGTGAAGTTTAATTCAATTGAAAGAAAACCAGAAGAAGTTAATCTTCCAATGCGTTCCCTTTCCAAAACTTCAGACACGATGCTACCAATGAGTGAAATGTCCACAATTCATGTTCATTAATAAGTGTTTCAACACGCCTACGCCTTACAACTAGATGATACGAGATGAAGTTGCCCGATTTCACAGAAGCTGCATAACTCATGAACACAAAATGATTAAACATATTATCCATGTCAAGATTTCCAATGTTGATTAATTGCTTTCCCATGTTAAGCATCTTCGGAACAAGTCACATAATCGCATTCCAACAGCTCATCAATCTTTGTGTCCAACAATTTGTGTCCCATTGATAACTGGACCAGTTCCATCGGTTTATTAACGGAGCCTCGGTGACTTCCGATCGTAACCATCAGTAAGAGGTCACCAGTGGACCGGTTTGGGGCGAAATTTCAAGTCAACTAAAGGACCGACTTGCCGATAAACTCTATGTACAGTTATTGTTGGCTTTTAAATAATACAAAACATGCGATTATTTTATACAGCTTTTATGATTTGATTGTAGATTTATTCTTCAACCTTTAGCAATTAAACTATAACTGATATGCAAGACGAACAATTTTTCAAAAATCTGTGTCACTACATAGTATAAAACCAAGTCGCGTTCTTTGTCGCTATGTACCTTTGTATGCTTAAATCTTTAAAACTATGCAACAGCCTTGATGCATTTTTTTAACAGATAAAGTGATATAAGAGAAGATTTATATGTTTATTTCATATGTGCGAAGCAGGGGCGGGCCGCTTTTTATACCTATAAAAAATTAATCCCCATTTCGGTCACCGTATTACGCCTGAATGGAAGGAAAGTGGAATCTTCGTAATAACGTTACAAACATAGACTGCAGTTACTATAAGATTATTTATGGCAAGACTCTATAGCCTGTACTGCAAGACAACTGCTGGAAGATTATAGTAATCTGATACTAAGACACCAGCAGACGCGTCAGAATCCTATCAGTCGCGCCAACAATGACACCTTCACCGTAATCAATACACTGAAAACCGTCAAGTGTTTTCATGTCTCTTTGCTGAATTTCTTTTTTTATGTATTGGAAGGTAAACAAGCAAACGGATTCCCTGATGGTAAGAAATTCACGCCGCCTAGAGACAAAAGAGATTGTAATGGTACGTTGCCAACCAGAAAGCCTCGAACAAAAGTAAGTTTACAGGCTATCCTATCTTCCGAACCGGTAGAATGGCAAACGCTGACATTATGGCGATAGGAATAGGTTAGGTGGTGGGTAATTTCTAATTGTTATCAAGGTTTTGGCGCCATCGAGAGAATATATGGTCGAAGTTTTTTCATAATTATTGAATTACGTGTTGACGAAAACTACGAAATTAGTCAATTTTGGTGGCATTATGTACAATTTTGTTCAGTGAAAGTGCAAAAATGATGAAATGTTATTACATGAGCTAGAGTAAGGAGGCCTTTACTTTACTCACTTTACTCAAGAGTCTGACATGGCTTATGACTGATAGCTAATTGTAATTGATTAAAATTGATATAAAATTTGATGCAAATTTCTACTTGACTAATGGCAAAACACTAACGTGAAGACCAAAACCTAAAGAAAGAAGAAGAACACGTCATTTGACAGCTATTTGATGTACACTTTTCCATTTTGAGTGGGCAACTGAGTTATATAATCAGCCCCCTAGAAAATGTAAGATTAACGAATCGTAGTATAATAACTATTGACAGTTTTTTCAAAACATGAATATATTGCATAAAAATATATTTTACTTTAACTGTTTCACGTAACATTTGCTGTGACGTTTTAATATAGAACTTCGTCTTCTTAGCACTTAAGGAAATTTTACTTGGTGCAGCGCGACGTTATACGATACTCAGTGATATTTTATTATTTGTAGAACTGTAACTGCCGTTTTCAAAGACGTCAAATATAATTTAATCTATCATTAAGTGACAATTTTGTTTAGAAAATATCAACCTGATTATAATTTAACGTCTCTGAGTGAGCGAACAAGCACACGGCTCTCAGAATTGTAAGACGACCAAAGCTTTAGATACCAATGATGTTAAAGATGCGTTTCTGTCCTGGGGCCGGGATGTTAGAATTGTAGAAAGTCTACCTGCTACTTACTTACAGATATTTAGATATTTTTCCCCATATTAACTATACTGAAGTCAATCTGTAATATGTATTTTCAATTTTCTAATAAAAAAAGCGTTGCCCGGAATCGTATATGTGCCTGGTTGGCGATAGGCTTGCGACATATCACATTGTGGGATATAGTGTCTTTGGCTAGTCGTGGGTAGTCTGGTTGTGCCTCTCCCTACCTCTTTGGGGATATGGGCGTGAAGATACTATTGCTTTTATGTTAATTTTCTAGTTTTTGGGGCTGGAAGGAAATAAACGGACGAATTTCCTGATGACAAAAAACATTAAAAGTAGTAGGTAATGATGTGTTCCAAGCCTGTGGCTTATGAGTTTGAAGTAAATTATTACATATTTTCCGGCTACAACTTTTACACCGGAAAATGACAATGACAACTAGTTATAGTCAAGTTAACCTTGGTCTTCACCGATGCCGTGCTAACAGCAGACTCAAAACATTAACATCTTTGACATTTTGTGTTGTTGACGTGTTCCGATTTGAGGGGTAAGGTAGCCGGTAAACTTACGTTTGCTCGAGGCCTCAGGCCATCCCGGCCACCATTACCACCTTTGGTGTCTCTAGGCGGCTCGAATTTCTTACCATCAGGAATTCACCTACAATGTTATACTACATTAACAAGGTAGAATATTCACTGTTCAGCCTTATAAACATAATAAACACCCAAAAAGATAAAAGAGATCCAAACCAAAGCTCAATGAAAACATAAAAAGAAACAATCGTCAGATCTCTGAAACGCTAACGCAATAAAACTCATTCAGCTCTAATTTGTGGGTGAGTTAGCAAATGCTCAAGATCTCGGCAATTACAGAGTGATTTATAACTTAAATACCACTATTAGCGGACGCAAACGTTGATCAAGTAACATGTTAATTTTAGTAAGAGCCCGCATAATCCGCGGCCACCAACGGATAAAAAAAATAAACCGCAACGTTCAGAAATGAGTACAATTTGTTTTAAAGACTTTGCTCTTTATTCTGGTTTAAACTTATTTTAATTAATGATTTAGTCGTCTAAATAAATGAAAGCAAAAAACAGGACAGTAAATATCGTAATGTGTAAATTTGTTAATTTAAGAAATGTTCCCTTAATCCGCGCCCACCAAAGGATGAAAAAAATAAACTGCAACGTTCAGAAATGAGTACACTTTGTTTTAAAGACTTCGTTCTTTATTCTGGTTTAAACTTATTTTAATTGATGATTTCGTCGTTCAAATAAATGAAAGAAAATAAACAGGTATAGAATAATAACGCAATGTGCAAGTTTGTTAAACAATTTGTTAAGTTTAGGAAGTCTTACTTAATCTGCGCCTAGCAACGAATGAAAAAATAAACTGCAACGTTCAGAAATGAGACACCTTGTTTTAAAATCATTGCTTTAATATTGAACTTATTTTAAATAAGTACTTTCATCGTTTAATCATATTATGTAATAGGAGAAACAGGACAATAAATATAGTAATGTGTAAGTTTGTTAATTTAGGAAATGTTCGATTAATCCGCGCCCACTAACGGATGAAAAAAAAACTTTTAGAGATGAGTACATTTTGTTCGCCTCTGTGGTATAGCGGTTCAGTGGTTGGACTTGACTGCATGAGGTCCCGGGTTCGAATCCCGGGTCGGGCAACGACAAGTAAATTGGATTTTTTCCAATTTTCTAATAAAAAATGTTGCTTGGGATAGGATATGTGCCCGATTGGCGATAAGCTTGCCACCTATCACATTGTGGGCCTTAGTATCTTCGGCTAATCGTGGG
>DVZK01000845.1:0-10729 GCA_018236665.1 Calephelis perditalis
TAGATACTTTTTAGGGTCCACTTGCCAAAGGCCGAAAAACGAAACTCTTATAGATTCGTCATGTCTGTCTGTCTGTCCGTTCATATGTCACACACTTTTTTCCGAAACTGTAAGAGTTACGCAGTTAAAACTTTGTAAGTATATGTATTCTGTGAATACTGTGCATTAAGATTTTGACACAATAATAGAAAAATAACAATAAATTTTGGGGGTTCTTCATATTTAGAAATTAAACTCAAAACTTTTTTTTCTTCAAATCCATAAGTGTGGGGTGTCTGAGATTTCTGCTTCTTAAGGATACTTACAAAGTGGTGACTTGTGTGTAACCTCCTTTGTAACTTCTAAAATAAGAAAACTGTAACACTAAAAAATAAGAATGATGTACATTACTGTTTAAATTTCCAGCGTCAATAGGTTTGAACGAGATTTAGTAAGACTGTTTTAACACTCAAAATAGTTGTACCTCACTGTTAAGAGATGGCGCTGTGCAGTTTAGATCGCGCGACCTACGCGCAATTTAAGCCTTTACATATATTAAAACATTTAATGAGTGTGAAATCAGTAAGGTAAGCCGCAATCCTCAACCACCATATAATATACGAAATTAATTGAAAGAGTTTTATTAATAAGATACTTGCTAGTTACTGCTACGGAACCCTTCATATGCGAGGCTGACTTGCACTTGGCCTCTTTTTATAGCATAACACAGCAAATAAACACACGGTGTTTCTTCTTTTCTTTTCCTTTTCTTACAAGTAACAATTAAGCTGGAAGAGATCTTTCAAGGAGATAAGCACGCCTCTGTAAGTTAAATCTCTGCATAATTTAAAAGAAAACAATTTAAGTGTACACGAAGAGTAAATAAAAAATATTAACTTTGGTGGTAGATACACAACAGATGTTACAAAATTATCGTTATTATTTTTTTGTGTGAAAGGTCAGTGAACAAGTACACAGCTCTCGTGATGGCAAGGAATTGTCCTTGCAGCCTGAGGACACTACAGAGGATATGGGTGCGTCGCTGTTCTTTAGCCGGGATTATGGCCTAATTTGAAGATCCAAACAACAGCTTCCCTGGCTTCCAAACAACATGACATGACAATTTCAGTGTGGCAGCACGAATAGGTTAGGTGATAAGTATACCCCAACCCGGGCAAGTTATTGCACAGCACCCTTCGACCGGTGAAGTAATTCCAATATAATTGAAGGATAACCAAAATTCTTTTTGAACTAAAGTAGATTTGATTCAATTCCAAACTTGTTTATTTTTCAGCTAGTGCCAGGTTCATGAAACAAGTTCAATTCTTCAACTTTTAAAACACCGCTTGCATTTTATTTGTAATCTTCACATATTTTGCAGTAAGGAAACAATTTCTCCAAAATATATGAGGATGAATTGAACCTATTGACGTAAGGCCTTTCTGCAGTTTAACTGTGTTTATGGACACACATACGTACAAAAATATATATACACGCATACCTATCCTACGCCAAATGCCTTGCTAGCTGGCATCAAAAAAGGAAGAGGATATAATATATCCGACCCCTATATTTTTTAATGTTTTGTTTGTTTATTGTTTTTTTTAATTCTGTTGATACATCATTTTATTTCGTTTATGGCTGCAATCGTTTAGAAAGCAAGACGAATTTTCCATGGTTAGAAAAGACGTTGCCATAGACATCAAAGACACGACGCAAGTGCAACTGCTAATGATGTTCATCATTACATTGGCAGCAAGATATCGTTAACCGCGACCTTCTCTACTGACGTAGTACAGATATATGGAGATCGTTGAGCTTTCGCAGGAATATGTTACAGACAACCTTAATGGTAAATTTGGGTACAAACGTAAAAAGACAACAAACTGGCACATGGTTCTCCTGATGGTAGGGGAAACCCGTTACCGATAGATATAGATGTTGTAGGTACCGAATACTTTATCCTCCAGATCGAAATATGATAATATTATGATGGCGACGGCAATAGGTACATGGTACATAGGCAATGTATGTTGCTACACCGCACCAGCACCAGCACAGCTGCCAGCCAGTAAGGCAGATGCTTTAACTATATATAGCAAATCGGAACAATACGTGAAATGATCCTGAACTTGCAAAAAGTATTGTTAAATGACAGTGTAGTGTAAGCGTAAGTGGTTCCGTACGGAAGTAGGTCGTATTAAGTAGTAAGTAGGTTTTTGTTTGGTCTAGAATTAAGTAAAAATAAATTTGGTTGCAAACTTATTTCATGAGATATCTAATGTTTTCTTGTTTCCAATAGTACTGAGAGTGTATTTCTTCATTTAGACGTTGGCACAACGTGAGGACAACAATGAACATACCGCCAATGGAAATATAATCTTAAAAAATCAATTGCATAACAGACGAGGGCAGATTACGCCGCCATATATCACGCATGGGCAGAGAGGCAAATTGTTCGCTAACCTGATTACAACTGCTAGTTCGACATTGTCTTCCCCCCCTCCACCCCGGTCCTCCCGGAGCCCGGAGGCGGACTATTGTATCGGACACTGGATGTGCTAAGCTTTAGTTTGTATTTATTATGTATGGACAAAATTGATTACTTTTTATGATTCAAAAAAGCAAGTTGCTATTTTATTGTTAGTTTTTGGTATCTGCCAGAAGAGAATAGAACGTCGGGCCACATCAGGTACTAGACAGCCCCTACCACTCCCATTACCACTGCCAGCCGGAGACGGTAGAACGCAACAACACAGTTTTATCTGAAGGCCCTCCGAACATTTTCTATACAGAACAGAATTATTATATTTCACTTAGTCCTTACGTGAAGCACTTATGACGAGACGTTAAAATAGTAAAATCTACCACCAGATCGGAACGCGGTCACATACTGAGAAGATCCGGATAGTAACTCAGCGGGCATTTCTTTTTTTCCATATTCTTTACAAATAAAGTACCTAGTAATACATAATACATTATCATTTATAAGAGATAAGTATGAGTGATTATCCGATTAATATTCAGCAATGGTATAGCAACCATTTTTAAATAATGTCACTGTAATACATTTCTTAAATTTATTTAATGGCAGATCTTTCATGAAGGGAAGTTTATTGTAAAAGCGTATACAATGGCCCATGAAAGAATGGCTTACTCTGTGGAGAGACGAGATACATGTACAGCAAGATTGTTTTTTTTTCTCGTATTCACACGATGTATATTATAATTTCATTTAAATAAACGTAAATTCGTCTTAACATTTATACTTGCCGTTTAGTGGTCTGCGGCGTAAGAGCTTCTGGGTTATATTCTCGAGTCAGGTAGGTATCATTGTGTTTTTTTCTAAAACAACGTTATCTAGGACTGGATAAGTGGCCAGTTGGCGATAGTATTGCTGCCTGCCACGTTGTGGGAGTGTGGTTTGGGCACTCGATTTGCCAAACAAAGGATTCTCCTAAGTACATGGTATTTGAAACACTTGTCATATCTAGTAGAATTATATCTACTGTTCGGAAATAATAGATTTCTGTATAAAGTGACAGTAGGTACGTAGGTACATACAACAACGGGGATTGTGAATTCGACAATTTCATTTCGTTGTGGTTTGAAATCAAATTACACGTAATATTTTGTTTTGACAAAAACCTTAGCACTTAAAACGATACCGATTTTTGTTTCGTTGTCAGTTTTCTAGGTGTAGTGCAGTGGGTGCGGGGTGGGCGGGACGGCATACAGTCCGCAGAGGTCCGTGTCACACCATAAACTGAACAAATTTAACACAAAACAAAAGACAAGCTGAGGTACCTACGCTCTCGTTTATCCAGTATTGATCTTTTTAAACTTAAATAAAGATTTTCCATGTTCTGCTAATCTAGGTATCTATCTATTTTACATACTCTATGTAGGTATGTACATATTTATAACAAATCCGTAGAAGATTAAATTCTGTACATTGAAGATATTTGAAAAAAATAGATGCAGACGACTAAAAATGGGCAGCAGAATACCTTTGTCATGTTTAGAATATTTGTCTGTTCTTCCGTCTGTCTGTGTCCTAACTGTGATTGACGCTGAATCTGCTGAACTGATCGTAACAAAATTTGGCAGGTACTTACTTTGTGTTTTGAGATGGGTTACAGGCTACTTTTTATACCGCTGAGTAGAGGGGTTGGGTAAAATACATACCTAATGTCAATTTTGCAATAACTTATTAACGTGTTCGTCCTATTACATATATTATTTTATATTAATATTGTTAATACAAAAGTCTGTGTGTCACACTTTCGCGACCAAACCGTTGGACCATACTCCATGGAAATTTATTTATTAAACGAACGAACAACAAATGAGTTTTATAATCGACCCTGTAAGGATGTGGGGATAAATACTTGTATGGAAATCTATTGTACGCTGACGAACCCGCGAGTAGACTGCTAGTAGTGTAACGAAGTATCCGACGTGGAAGCAAGAAATAACATGAGTTAAGTGGCAGCCCGCGGGGACAATCAGAGGGACAGACAAATGAGATCAAAATAAAAATCAAATTAAGTTGACGCAGTTATTGCATAAAGACCCTTACCCTCACTGTGTGACGTGTAGGGGCAGGAAGGGCTCTAATTATAATCGACCGTATTGGGACTTGTTACACTCTTTACTACAACATATTTATTAACCTCATTTTTATGATATTTATTTAACCCATGTCGTCCATATACCCATTATTTTGTTGACACTGAGGAGGTGGTCAAAAAATTTATTGGATTCGGGGATCGTTATCGGTTTGAACAGTTTATAGCCATATTTTTAATTTTCTGGGTTAATTAAATTACTTTTATTGTGACAACGCAGAAAATTTTACATACTTTGCTTTGTTGTTCAAAATTCTATTTACTTAATAATGTGATAGGCACATATTCAATGTCGGACAACAATATGTTTACTAGAAAATTAAAAATACACATTATTTAGTTTTTGTTGTTGACCAACGAGGAAATCAAACTCAGGACCTCAAAAAGTCCAACGCCGGACCGCTACACCACATAGGCGAATTGAAAAGATTTACTTATCTAGGATTGTATAGTGTGTGTCAACTATACTAATATTAGAAGAGGAAATATTAGATTATTTGTATGTTTGTTTGAGTTAATAGGCTCTGAAACTACTCAACCGATTTGATTTTTTTCCTACCATTATGAGCAAACATTATCGCTGATGAACATAAGTTATTTCTAGGAAAAATTAGAAATTTGTGTGCGTGTGCGAAGCCGGGAACTGCAGCTAGAAATACATAAACCTAATACAAAGATAATATTTTGGTTGCTAGGGAGTTTATTTTTCGGTTTCAACTACTGACTTGCAAGTACCTAATGAGGAGGGTGATAGTCGACGGTTGAGAGGGTCATACTTAATCGCACTAAAAAATTACTTGTGATAAGTATGTAATGATACGTATAATAAGTATACGATATGAATCAATTTCAAAAAAAAACATTTAAAAAATAAATATTTTTTTTTAATTTAAAATGCACACATCCATGTATTGAAGTATGTTTGTGTTCCTAAATATTTATCTAACAATGTCTTAATACACATCAATTATTTTGTTAACACATAAATATTTATTAAAACACATATTATAGAATTTGTTAGTTCAGAATTCCAATATTCCTGGTTCATTCTCAACAACAAATCAAACAAATAGACACAAGTGCCACTTCAAGTTTTAAAAAAATATCCCAGCACGACCTCCGACTGCAGTTGTTGTCAAAAGTGAGGTAAATACATGTATAATTGACTTCTGACTATATTTTGTGCACGTATTATACTACATATCTACTCATTTTTTCTAATCATAATATGTATAAAAAATAAAAATTAATCGCCGTAATGTACGAGCATATTTAAAACGTTTGCACCAGATGTCATATTTTTAAACGGTTAGTTAGTTTTAAATAAATAATATTGTAAATTATTTTACCACTGGACCAAATATAATAGGCTTCGTTTTACCGTGCGACTATGTTTCATTTTCACATTTGTTATAACGTCACAATTATTATAACGTTTTGGATTTATTTTATAATAAATAATTTGACTTTACAAAGATTAGTTCAAAAGTCGATTCTGGTGTAGCATTATTGAAAAAAAAAATTAAGCCTGAGAGGAGATTTTTAATTTGTCAAAATCATTTGCTTATGTTGACCACGATACTCTGATGACACTACATCATTGTAAAGTTAGAAATAAGGCACGCTGTCTTTTAATTTTTTAGTTCAATTGCAGAATTGAGAAAATTTAAAATGAATGGTGTAAAATCCATTCGGGTTCTTCGAGGCTCAATTCCGGGACCATTTTTGTTCCTTATTTACATCAATGACTTACATTACTTGGTAAAAGAAAACCATGAAATCGTTCATCTCGGGCGACACTTCACTTACATTTAAGGAAAAAACGAAAATCGAATTCAAAAGTTGTACACAGGTTAAATGTCCATAATGTATTTTTAAACAAAAATCAAACCAATTTTATTAAGTTAAAATTAAGTTGATTATTAATTGTTACCTGCCTTACATGAGAACAAGTTGAACCAATAGTCTATTTATTTTAACAAACTAGTACTGAGTTTGTCCTTCGCATATTTCCGATACTGACAGAGTGAGATGTAGCGTTTTAGCAATTGGCACTGCGCCTTTGTTTTCATTGTCAAATTGTAATGGCGCGTTCAGATTGATTGAAATTAACTTCATGTTGATTATGTGGACCAATAACAATGCAGCAAATTTATTAGTACTCGTTTGTTAAAAAAAATGAGTACATATAGTAAATTTTAGGAATATAGTATTATAGAGATAAGACAACGGGGCCCCTCACATTCAAAGAGTTAGTAAACAGACAGGTCAGCAGCATATTAAGATGTTAAAATAAATATGACGGTTGACTGATATTGACACTGTTAGAATTGTATAAATTAGTTATACCCCGACTTATTAGCAACAATATCTATACTTAATGGAAAAGTATAATAAATACGAAATTAAAATTTCATTGAGAATATATGATGATATATATGATTGATGAATATATGGAGAAAATAGTAAATATTTAAAAATTTAGGAAAAAAAATAGATCTCTTATAGGATTACCTATAGGTATGTGACAAACACTTAAATTTCATTGTGAAAACACATTACTATTTTTTAAACAAAAAAAAAATTAAAATCACTAAAAGGAGATATTAAATGACATGTGGTACCATTTTTTACAAACCCTTGTGGTTTTTAATTGCTGCTCCAACTCAATATTTTTTATGTTTAATTATTCTCTGGGCCAGTTCTGCCTAATATATTCGTTTTATAAAAGAAAGATATGTGGGCAAATATTTTTTAAAATTAGTGGATCGCCTCGTTGGTAAAGAGGTAAGCGTATACGCCATAATCTACCAATTAACCCCAAGGTTCGGGTTCAATTTCCAACGGGGGCAGGCATTTGTGTTATTAACATTTAGAATCTGAGTGTTTATTAGATTTATTCTGGTGTTTACTGATCTTTGAATTAAAAATATTGATACCCATAATACGAGCATACAATTTGCTTACTTTAGGGTTAGATTTAATTTGTGTAACTTGTCTAGGGTTTAGCATAAGTTAGGGATTGTCTTGCATTTTGTAAGAGGTAACTGGACAATTACCTAAAATGCCTACCATTAGTGATAGGGTGCTACGTAACAACGTGAACAGGTTTGCCACCACTTTGCCTATTTCCGTGATGACGAAATTTTGCACTGTAGTGTTCTTGTCTGGGGCGTTGTGTATCCGGTATTCTTGCGCAGTAAAGTATATTATAACCTCAACCATAAGACAGTGACGCACCTTTAACATCTGTGATGTCTATAGGCCACAGCCGTCTCTTATCATACAATAATAACCCAAGCCCAAACTAATTATACAAAAAAAAAATATTTACTTTAACCACATTAAAGACCCTCACCTGTCGGAAATTTAATTGAATTGACTGATTACTTGACCTGACTAAAATGATGTGCGGTATCATGTTACGTTATTACTACAAGTAAATCGTAATATTGTATTAAATAACTTAAAAGATTTTATTTACTTGAATTGCATTGCGAGTAAAGTTAAAACGGATTTCCACAAACTCAAAAGTTACAGACGACAGCTGCCACAAAAATTTAGCTCCCAGACGTAGAGTCAAGACCTTAGAGAGTTACCAAACGGGCGATTCCTTTGCGTATAGACCGCACAATAGTTGCAGTGTCGCTATTACTCGGTAAGACACATCCTGAGAAATCGATATATCTGTTTAAAGCACACGAGGAACCGTATTTCAAGTACCCTCCTTTGAGTCGCGCAGACGAGTAATAAATAGTTAATATCATATATAATCTTATAATAACAGGTAATTTGGAATCTTTTTAAATCTTATTCTTATGATATTTTTAATAAATCAGTTGCGGTAAAACGCTAGAATAAAATTTTGGTATATTCAAATATACAGTCCCGAAATTAGCACCACCAAAACAAGTGAAGTGTGGACATTACGTATTACAATAATTTCTTTGAGTATGTAGTAGTGTTTTTTTAACCTTCATTGAAGTTGATTTTGGTTTACACCAGATTATTAGATTTCTCAGGGTGTGATGTTTGTAGAAGAATTACTAAGTTTTCTCCATGTTGGTCCAGTCCACTGGGCAGAATAGAGCATCTGCCTCCCTGTCAGGCTGTTCGTAAGAGGTGAGCATAAGTTTAATAAGTCATTACCGACAAAATCACACATGGTCAATCAATTTGCCACACCCACCACCGCATTATTATTCTTGCCGCCGTAATGACTCAATCATGTACTGGTTCCGAGGATAGGACAGCCTATTATCATTGCACAATATGCCTCACATCCTAGACCATGATAGGAATGCACCTATAACATCTATCACATCTAAAAGCCACGGTTGCCTCTTACCATCAGAAGAGCCGTCTGCTTGTTCACTGTCCTTTCACATAAATAAAATAATTTGCGTGGCTTTAATAAGATGTAAATCCCAGATTTTGTTATTGACTCACCGATGACCTTAAACTTGGAGTACCGCACTTAGGCACGACGCTGTCTATGTTCGATCAAAAGGCTGCCATACCGGGGTACACAATTTCCAGGAATAAGACCGAGTGTAGAATGGAAAGCACCATCGCTTACAACCAACTCAATATTTAGCTTAAAGCCGGAATGACGAGTTACAGCACGGGTGTCAGTTAATGAAGATGGTTGATATACTGATGGACTTTTATTTATTCCCTTCAGCTGCCGTCTATAATAGTTAATTAAGAATTATCCAACTATTTAATGTTTAGTCGTTGTGTGAGCACTGGTACATATTATGTACCATATATCTTAACATAAGAAAGAATCCATTAAATTAAGATTATAAATAGTTCTAATAGCTCTTTTTTGTAAAACAAATATAGCTCTTATATGTATCTGCGGAATTTCCCAAAAGAAGAGTCCTATTTCCTATAAAATATAAGACTGAAAATTGCCTCTGTGGTCTAGCGGTTCAGTTGTTGAACTTGACTGCATGAGGTCCCGGGTTCGAATCCCGGGTCGGGCAACAAAAAAATATTGGAGTTTTTCCAATTTTCTAAAAAAAGATGTTGCTCGGAATAGGAAATGTGCCCAATTGGCGATAGGCTTGTCACCTATCAAATTGTGGGATTTAGTGTCTTCGGCTAGTCGTGGGTGCACTGGTTGTGCCTCTGCCTAACCCTTTGGGGGTATGGGCGTGAAGACACTTTTATTAATTAGTATGATTAAAAAGTTAAAAAGTATGGTTAAAAAGTTAAAAAGTTATGGTAAAAAACCACTTGGTTTACCAAATTAATGTTAAAGATGATATTTTGTAGTTTTGCTGCAATAAAATATATTTTTGTTGTTGAATCATCATTTAAAAAAAAACAGCGTAGATAAAAGCAAAACTCATTACCCTTTTTTGCAGTTTGATCGAATGATTTTTTTTGTTATTTTGTATCTCATAATACTAAGTACCTAAATGTTACAAAAACATTATCTTCTTCAACAAAATAGTCACATTATCGTAAGATAAAACATATAGTGATAAATGTTTATGTCATAGCCATAAAGTACATTAGCTTCTAACGCTTATATTTTCTAAAACAAAATAAAATCTTTTACAATAATTATAGTTATGGTAACCCTATTCCCAATGTTCTGATTGGATAACGCAATGGTGACGTCATATCAAATGTTTGTGTTTTAGTGCTTATTTAAAAAAAGTAAATAGTTTGATACAAGTTCATAGTTGATGTGCCAAAATGAAGTTTCGCCAAAGTCCGATGTCTAATGTACGCAATAAAATATTTTACAATGTTTTTTAGATGTACAAATTGTGAAGCAATCAGGTAAGTTTTATCTGGTTAATCACCAAAATCACCGTCACTATTCGATTAAGTTGTTATCATTAATTTATATCACATTAATTATTATAATCCAACATATTATCAGTGATATTATCAATTAATCAATATAAAAAGGAGTGATTGGGTTTTCAGTTAATCCTTTGATTCCTAACCATGAAGCTGGTCATAGTCCTGGTCGCCGTCGCTGCCATTGCCCACGGCAAAGTAGTTGATGATATCACAAGCTACACCGCTTACAACTACTATGAGAGATACGGTATCCCAGAGGCTGAAAGGATCCAGAAAGCTGAGGAGCAGTATCT